>BQNB010137286.1:1381-17875 GCA_026074375.1 Tanacetum coccineum
ACCTTGCCATAAAATCACTGTTGAAAAACTCAATCAGGTACTTATGATTTAACTATCAAAGTGTTTAGTACCCGATTGTTTTTGCTTTTCAGAAAGGCTCCCCCTTAACATGTGCATCGATATTCGAAACTGTTTAGCACATGTTGGTGGAGTATACACTTGAGAAATATGATCACATTAGGTACTTATGATTTAACTATCAAAGTGTTTAGTACCCGATTGTTTTTGCTTTTCAAAAAGGCTCCCCCTCAACATGTGCATCGGTATTCGAAACTGTTTAGCACATGTTGGTGGAGTATACACTTGAGAAATATGATCACATTACATATTTTAATCACATTTTCTCCCCTTATCAAAAATTTCAAATCATTTGACATATTGGATATCAATTGATTTAAATATGTTATAATAAAAAAATAGGAGAAAAGTGTGCCGATTATTCACAAGCCATGTTTGGAACATATTAATGCTCCCCCTCAATCGTTGAGGGGTATATAAGATAGTGTTGAGTACTATAATTTGAAAGATTTTGAATTTTCTAAGAAATTCTTGAAAATTTGTACTCAGTCACTATTTATATTAGCCTATTATTAAGTCTACACTACACATTTATATATTCACAAGATTATGTATGAGACAGGACCTGGAAATGTTCAAACCGAAAATGACACAGTCATTTTGTCCATGTTAGCAGTCTGTAGTCCGTCTCGATACTCTCCTTTTGGAAGTTGTCTTAGCTTCCCCTTGAACCAGCAATCCTTTCTTGAGTAGATTCAAAGCCTTCTTACAATCCGCATTAAGAAGACTTGAAGTCTAACGCCCAAATCTTCGAAGTACACAATTAATTCAAAACCGTAACACCAAAGACAATTAAGTCCCGGATGTCTAAATTTCTCCTAACATGATAGTGATGATATAAATTGAAACACCAAAGTCAACTAAGTCCCGGATGTCTCAATTATTCCCTCTTAGTAGTCGAAATGATAACACCTAAGTCAACTAAGTCCCAAATGTACACATTTCTTCCGGCCGGATACGCTCTAACTAAAGGAATCATCATACTTATCATACCTATATGTACCTCTTTGAGAAAATATTTCTACTCCCTTTAAAATAAGCTTGGTGATTAACTGTTATAGGAAGCATTAATTGAATCAGTAACTAATCTTCTCACGCTAGGATAAATCTTCTAACAACAATAAGATATCTCTTCTCTTATGTGGATGAGATAGTACACCCAAAAGTAACAAGTTAAAACACTGATCTTCTCTGCGGTTATGACATTTGTCTTCCCAGAATGGCCTAAGGCTATGGACCCTATCACGTGTACTTATTGTACCTTCTAGTGTAACTACTCCTTCCCCCTTGCTGGTTTCGATACCTCGGAATCAGCAAAACCTTGTACGCACACATACTTGAGATCGTGTTCGAAGAATTAATAAGCTTAAATCTATTCCGTGAGAATCAACTTCAAGGCTTTTAAGACTATGAAAGTATTTCCAAACATTCCTAAGTCTTTTTACAAACTTATGATCTGTTGGCAATATTAGTCGTATGTAGTTTAAAGCCTGAATTCACTAAGTCTTCAATTGCAAATAAGTCCCCAAAGTTTGAAGCAAATGACATCTAAAGCACTTGAAGTTAATATAAATTAACTCCCTTTAAATTGTTATCTGTCATTATCAAAAACTTCATGTGTTTAATCCGTGACTTATTTAAAAGACCGTTTTAAAAGATTATTGTATGGCACATTCTCCCCCTTAAATAATGACCCGTTTTCTATTTAAAGAGTTGTAGTCATTGTTTGAGTGGTCGAATTATCTTTGAAAATCTTTTTGTGATAACTAAAAACACTGATTCAATAAAGACAACTTTTTACCAACAAAAATAAGATTTCTCTTATTTGGACAAATAAATGCACTAAAACGTACACTTATTCTCATGATGCCCGGTAAAAATTAATTACCCGTTGTCAGGAACAGTTGTCATTTTGACGACATGCGTTCCTCATATTGAAAAGCGGGTTGCAGTCTGAAATAACTACAAGCCATTGTCATGAGCTCAAAACTTTGAATATTTTGTTCTAGTAGCTCAAGACCGAAAAGACTTCTCTTTTCGTTGCTAAGGATAAACGCACTGAAACGTGCATTTTCCTTTACGAAGAGGCCCGGGTTATACACAGAATTGTACATAAGCCATTTGATGAAGTCTGAGTCCTGAACTGAGTTGTTCAGAAGTCATTTGATGAAGTCTGAGTCCTGAACCGAGTTGTTCAGAAGTCATCTTCCTTTGAGATAGTAGATCCCAACCAGATCGTTTCCCACCGAATGGATTTGGATTGTCATTTGCGTCAAAGTAGCACCAAATGGCATGTTCTTGTAGTTGACTTCTTGTCGAAATTGGACGAGAGGGATCGCCAATAACATTCTCCAATGAGTGATTCTTTGTCAACTTATTATTGAAGTTGATAGTGTATGATTGCTTTGTATGAGAGTTGCGGTACGGCTTGGTATTATGAGATTGCTCTGGTGACTGTGAATCGTAGTACAACAGTATTTGTTGTAGTGAAGCCATAAACTTCCAGCGTTCTCATCCACATTATTGAGCACAAATTGCGATAACGCCCCGTATCTGCTCTGCTGAAGACATTGCAGTGCAGTTCTTGTTTCTTTGACATCCAGCTTACAAGTTGTATCACCAAGGTTCTGTATCCTCCAGAAGGGCCTTTTTCGAGTATCATGGGCATCCATGTATGATCAGGTTTGAAAATGCTGTTAGTTTCCAAGACCGAATCCTTTGGATACCAGAGTCTTGGTTTATGGATACCTTTTAGGTATTAAAGATTCTTTGTTAACCTCCTTGAGTTGTTTTGAGTTGGTCGTGCTTGATAACTTGTGCACAATCAGCATACTTGCTTGCACTCGTTGGTTACTAGATGTCAAGTACACGAGTGAGACCCGTTTTTACGTATGATAATCAGATGGTCTAAGGGTCTCACTCAAATCTACATTTAGTTTGGGTTTTGTAGCCAATGGTTGTACCAATGGAGTGGACAATTGTCATTAATATGCTTTTACAGAATTTCTAAAGCGTACTTGGCATGATTGATAGAAATACTTTTGGGGATTGGTGGATCTAAGTCCTAAAAAGAATTCATCTCCCCCATTAGGACATTTCCAATTATCTGTGCATTAACTTTTCAAATCTTTTTGAATATTAAGGTTGTAGACCCCAATATTATGTTTCATCAACGTAAATCTGACAAGTAGAATATACTCCGTATTTATCTTGAATAAAGTTGGGTCTATTATACTTTAGAAAAGCCTTTGGACATCAGGAAGTTTGATAGTTCATCATACCAGGCTATGCGAGCTTGTTTAATCCATTACAATGCTTTTCTTAGAGGTTAGACTTTGTCTGTGATCGGATCAATGAACCTTCGTCTTCAGAGCACGTAAACCTCTTCGTTCAGTGGACCATTAAGACATGCCGTTTTTCACGTCCATTTGATAGATGGAAAAAGATTGTATGCTGCGTGGGCAACAAAAATCCGAAATACTTCCAAGCGAGAACTGGAGCAAATGATTTTCAAAAATCATCCGCTTCCTGAGCATAAACCTATTGCAACACAGTCGTGCTTTTTTGCGAATTACAGTCTGATCTTCATCCTTTTTGTTCTTTCATAAACCACTTTTGCTTAATAACATTCTTGCCAAATGGTTTTTCAGAGTTCCCAGATGTTTAGTTGTCGACTGATAAAAGTGATCCTGCATTGCTTCGATCATGCAGAATAAGCCATTGCCTCCTTCATGTTCTTCGGTTCAAAATACTCATCTGAGCCGCGAACATAACAATTTCAGATCTGCGGTAATGATAAAACTGTCATTTGTTTGAATGGCATGGTTGGATTCCCAACTTGTTCTTAATGGTGATCTCTGGTCCATCGGTAATCATGACTTGTGTTGAAAATGAATGCACATCGGAATTATCCATGTTGTTGAGCAGACTCACCAATTTCTTTAGTACCGTGTAAAAAAAGGATGATTAAATTTCCTTCTTCTTGAAACGATGCATTCGGTGTTGATTATTGTTGGTTTTTAGTTGACCGTGTGTATGGATTGTAATATTCTTCAAGTAAGGACTGAAGAGATTCCAACCCTGTTGTGACCGAATCTGGTCTTCTCTGTGTAGGAACAAAGCATTTTGTCTTGCTGGGCACTGGGGTCAGAGTTGTCATAATCTGACGCCTTTGTCTTGGAGGAACGAGGCCTGCAAGAGACATTTTCAACAGGGACATCTCTTGTCGTTGTGGAAGCGAGGAATAGGAGATATGAACTAGTTGTGATCAGAATCATTTCATGAAGCACGGGTCCTGAACTGATATGATCAGGGAGCCATGATTGATGGCAAGGGTCCTGAACAAAATTGTCTGAAACATAAACTATCTTTGAGATAGTAGAATCTCAACCATACGTTTCACACCGAATGAGTTGGTATTCTTCTCTTTGCGATCAAAAGTAGCTCCAAATCGGATGGTTTTTATAGTTGACTTTATGTTGAAAAATTGGTACGGAGAAGGATCGCAATTAACATTCTCTAATGAGTGATTATTTGTCAACTTAGTGATAGTTTAAACAAGTTGGAATAAGCTGATGCAAATTTTAATGGCATGACCTATGTCATTAGTTTCTCAAAACTAGAGTTTGAAGACATATTTATGATGGGGGTTGGTTTTTATTATCTTAGGAGCTTTGCTGAATGGTTGTGCACTGGTGGGTGGGTTGCGGGCGCCTGGGGTCGGTGGGGGTTGGGGTCTGAGGCATGGGTGGGGGATCCGGTGTTAGGGGGGGATGCGGGGGTTTTTTTGTGTGATGGGGGGGGGGGGGGTGGCATTAATTAAAATTTGCATTTTGATGTCCTGAATTTATTCTTCAACACCTTGATGAGTGATTGAGATTGAATTCCTGATATGTGGTGAAGTACTGTAGTTTGTTTCATCTTGATCAATGGTAGTTGATGAAGGTGAACACTGGTCAAGCTATTGAAGCAACAATAGCTACTGGATCTGGGGAAATCTCGTGGTGGAGATTATTCTTATTCACTTAAACATGGTTCCAACAGGATCTCATGTCTTTCTTGGATGGCTGGAACATATGGTGTTTAGAGAAACTGAGATTTGCACGAGTCCTGAACTGATGTACCCGGATATCATCAAAGAAGGCGCAGTTCCTGAACTGATTTGCACCGGGCCGTGACCTGGACCTTTCCAGAATGAATGCTCTTGCGTTAGTGCGGATTTGTTGGGGGGTGGTGAAAGTTTATAATGAATGATTCTTGACATGGGGAGGAGGATCGAGGAGATACTGGTTTAGGCGATGAGAGATCGATGACTGATAGTATCAGTAAAGGAAAGATGAAGAAACTTGTTGGATAGGAACAGTGACCATGGATTCAACTTCGGTTTTTCCATAGATTTTTCCTGGTTCATCTTTTACTTATAATATTCCTCATTATTTCAACCGGTATTATCATCTCTGTCAAAAAGTTCTTGTCACTCTGCTTCCCACTCAAGAAACTTATTTGTCAGCAGCTTATGGCTTCATTATCTGATATTGAGAAAGGCGCTGTTCTTACTGAAAGTTTAAACAAGGTTGACAGCTGACCTCTAAATTCAACTTTGACAGCGCTTACTTCTTTCCAGTTTGTTGCAGAACCATTTGTGACTGACCCAATATCATAGTCTTCCTTTGGAAGCTTGAACAGTTTTCCCAATGCACCCATTATTTACTTAAAATCCCTTACAACACATATCTTTCCCACACCTTTTCCTTTTCCAATCATGAACCTTTTAACTCATTAACTATCAACCTTCCACTTCAACCCTCTTATATTTCTCCCCAACTTCCATATTTTCTAACAACTTATACACTCACTTCGCCTATCAACCACATCCAATTACTTAACTAATCTCAATAACTCTAATCATATAATTAACCTCAATTTACAACTCTCTCCCCCAACCAACAAATATAACTTCACAACCCACCCTACTATTCATCTCATTCTAATATATTCCTCTCATCCCTCCTCAACTATTAAACAATCAAATACACACCAAAAAATTCTTAATCTCATCCTCCTAATCACTATACAACTCAAATATAATCCATCCCCTTAAATTCAACTACTTCCTTTCCTTACACCATCCACCACTATCAACAACAATAACCTCACATAAAAATCTTTACAAACCCAATCCAATACAACCAACCCCATTAACAACCACTCACAACCTCAACCACTCTCCATTACACTATTACTACTTCCTTCAAATATAAATCCTAAATAAAACAACATATAATCTCTCTCCAAAACTCACCCAAAAACCTCTCCCCCAATAATAATCATCATTTACCTAATCCACATAAAACACACCAATAACCAAAAGTAAATCACCAAAACCTCCACAAAACTCACAATCAAATTCATTCAATTCCTTATCCCTCTACAAAAATCAACCCAATCTATATACTAAACCTCCAACCTTTTCTCCCACAACCTAAAATAACCCACTAACAAACACCCCCTATACTTCCAATTTCAAACCATCTCCCAACTACTCTATCACTTCAACAACAACTCCCCCCAAAATCCAAATCACAACTATCCTATCTCATCCATTCTATCACCAATTCTCTCACTTTATCCTAAAACACTAATACCATCATTCTTCTTATATCCTCTACCTCCATAAACTTCACAATCTCCCCTTTTCCTTATCTCCTACCATTTTCTACTACTCTCTCTGTTAACATCATCAATTCACCCCCTACATTATTCCACTCACCACACCCCAACTCAAAAATCACACAAATAATTAAATCACACCCTCCCAATCACCCCCCTAACACTATACAACTCACAAAAACATTCATCCACCTCTCTCCATCCAAATGAACAACACCCTCTCTATACATAAACTCTCCCAACCTTAAAATCCAATTACCCCCCCCCCTCTCATCAACTCACAACCCCAACCACCACAACAAACCCAACCCACCACACCCCACCCCCACACACCACACAACCCCCCCCAACCAAACCCCACTACCACCCACCCAACCCCCCCCAAACAAACCCACCCACAACCCCCAAACCACAACAAAAACCCCCAACCACACCCACCCCCCCACCCCCCCCCCCATCACCACCCCAACAACAAAACACCCCCACACACCCAACCACACCCCAATAGTAACACCCATACCCCCACTACACAACTCTACTCCCATCTAAAACCCCCCAAAAACAACTCTACCACCTCCCTACCACAAACCTCCCACCCTTCCAAATCCAACCAATATAAGATAGTAGAAACCAATATATTTTCACCCCTTTAATCAAACCCTCCCCCCCCCCAACCAATCATATACTCCCATCCCAAACACAATCCCCCTAAACAACAACCTCAACCTAAACTCATCACTCAAACACCAACCCATCCACCCAATTAAACTTTCCTCCATAAACATCACTTCTATACACCTCGTCATTCCCACTACCCTCACCATCACCTCTTTACCCCCAAAACCACACCTAAATCCCTACACAACACCCATAAAATTCCCACCTCTACTCTCTACAACCCCTCCCCTCCACCCTAAATCTCCATCATACATCTACAACCATTCACTCATCCATAAGCCCATGAACCTTCCAAATCATCATCTCTATCATCACCAACCCTCCTAATATAACAATCACACACCCCCATACCCATATTCTCACTTCAAACAAATCCCCCCCAAATACTCACACTCTACCTTAAACCCAAACCCCCACATACCATAACATGATCTCCTATCAGATAAATAACCAAAAAATAATTCTTAACCTTTATCAGTTACACAACACAACATCCATACACTATACAATACACTCCCCATACACACCCATATTAAACTATCATATACTCCACCTAAATTAAAGCATTACTCCTATATTTTTCTCTGCCCTTCACAATCATATTATCCCTCTCTCTCATCCACCTAATCTTCCAATTTACCTCCAAATTTATAAAAGTACACCAAGTTTCCACACTATTTGTCATTTACTAGATACAATACATTCCTCACACACCCATAACCCATAATCCCTTATTATTTTCATACACCTACCCTTTTCCTTATGCATTTACATCTAAAATATTTTCAAAATTTCCACTCCCATTCACCCAATTCCACTCCTCATCCCCCCTACCCCCCCCTCCATCCTATTAACTCATACCTCACCCCTCCAATCCTCACACCACTCCCAACCCCTAACCCCTTCACAAAACTAACAACATCCAACCACTCTCCACTCAAACCCCCCTACCTCCCTCAAACCACCAACCCTAAAAACCCCCCACCCAACCCCAAATTCCCCAAAACACCCCCAACCCCCCTCCCCCCCCCTACATACCCCCCCCCAAAACCACCCCAACAACAAAACACAACACCCCTAAATCCACATCTCAATTATAAAATCAACTATCCAAAACCAACCCTCACCATACTAATTAATCACCACCCCTCACCCCTCATGTCCTACATCCTAATTACCATCTCCATTACCCCCCACCTCCTCAAACAAACAAAATCTACCCTTCCAGATTCCTCCTACCCCACACAAAACCAAATCCCCCCATTAAATACCCTCTCCACCTCCTCACTCAATATACCCCCCCAATGACTATAAATCATAACTACCCCCTATCCACCTCAAAAAAACTAAACACCTTAACCATCCCACCCTAACAAAACCCCCAAAACACATCCCCCCTTTTAATCCCAACCCCAAAATAACCCCTCCCCACAACCCCATCTCAACCACATTTCATAAAATATACACAAACTACCATACCTCCTCCTACTAACAACAAAACTAACATACCTTACCCATCCACCCCCTACCCATCCACAAAATCACATCCTCATTTTAAAATCCCCCTACAAATCAACCCCTCAAACCTCTCCACCCCCAATTCCATAAAATAACAACTCAACCATCCCCATTCCCACAACATCTAATATCCTAACTTATCCTTTGACCACCAACTGACCCTCTCTGCTATCATTCTAGTTCGTCTATCCATGTTGTGTGTGACTCACCCAGACATAAATAAACTGTCTCCCTGTCATTAGTCCACCAATCATCCTATATCAAACTCTAGTCCTCGAACACTTTGTAACGTCTCGCCGCCAGTCCTTCTTGACCTATCTATTAAATATCAATACTCTGACATACTGCAGATGTTACTCCCCACCACCAACACTACTCGTGTTTAGAGAACAATACCCCCTACCACCCCCTCATCCTCTGTGTTGTTTCATCCCATAATGACAGTTATCCCCTCCCCCCCCCCCCTCCTGCTACCCCCCCCCACCCACCCTCCCACACCCGACAATATCATACTGTTCTAATCACACATCTCACCAAGTCCCTACCCTCTCACACTATCTCTATCCGATACTCCTAGCCATCACTAGTCCGTGTCTCGCATACAGATGCACACCTCCACACCCCTTATCCCACCCCACTACCCCACTACCCTCATTAACTCCCCACATCCATGTCCCCAAACTCCCAATGTCTGTGATATTACTGACACCCAATCTAGCTCCTGTGCAGAGACAGATATCCACCTGCCACAACACTAATTCGCTCACACCTCCTCTATAGTCTGCTGACACCCATGCATCATCATCTAACCTCCTTACAATGTCTAGTGTGCTAAACTGTAATCCATAGTAAGCTTACTATACACTAAAGTGTATTGAGATCACCAAAGTCTATATTCTAACAAAGAATATGCTTAGACCAAATATCACACGAACCCACAGATCTCTCTTTCATCATCCTTAATGTGACCCACCACCTAACTGTGAACTCTAGCACGGTCCACTCCTCTACACTGTGCACTCCCACTATAACACATCTACTCCAATCATCATCCAATCTAATATTTCATCATTCATCAATATCATCTGAGTCACTTCATCACTATGCTCTAACCTTTCAATCATAAACCTTCCCATATCGTAATTTCCCAATGCACATAGTCACTCAAGAACCTAATGTGTGTCTCAATCATCACCCACCCACAACATGCTAGATATATATAAGAGAGAGATACCATCATCTCAGAATTCCAAGCAGTCCTACATAACTCCAGTCGTAATCCTCATATCCGCCATCAGATGATATATCCACGCGTCTCAAATTCTCTCCTACTGTCCTACTTCTCTACTATCCTGAACTATAAATCTCAATGTTGTGTGTTACCAACTATCCTCTATGTGTCGTCCTGTGCCACAGACACCTACAACTCCTTGTGTATGAAGATGACCCTTACAAAAATCCAGCCAGCAGAATATGTGTTATAACATCTAACATAACCGCTTCACGATAACCAACTCAACAACAGTACCTCACCTCCCACAACACTACCCACCCAGAGCCCTCAATACTTGCTGCTCTCCCCTCACCAACCGCAGCGCCACGTGTGCAAGTCTAATGTGATCACATAAACCACTGTATCGTCCCCACCCACACTCCACGATGTCCAATACTGTGCACACTAATATCAGCCACCAATACTTCCTACACCTGCTTGATCTGTCTCTTCTGTCTACCCTCACAGTGTAAATACCGATATCAGCTTAAACATCACTTAAACATACCTCGCCAGAGTGTCGCAAGTCTCACAAATACCTAACTATCCCCCCTAAATGACTATAATAGTGACTCACTTGTTCACTACCAAACCCCCACTCCCTATGAGTAGAGAGTGACTCGACCACAGTGAACGTGTTCATTATGTAATCCCCCGTGTATAGACCGCACCGTCTTCTCACCAAGAGACCTACAGCGTACCTCTGCTCAATTACTCCACATGCCACCTCTCACCCTAAAATAGTGATCCCCCAACCTCGCTAAGATGCACATAACATTTCACAAACGTCTAGATAGTAATACCTTATCACAAATCGCATAATCATCTGTGTGTGTGTGTGTGTGTGTGTTGCTACAATAGTAATCATCCCCCATCTAAACGTGATATACCGTACAACACAAACTCGCAAATCTGCACAACAAGCTCGCCCTATCGAGTCATAAAATCCCCAAAAAACACCACCCCCCAATTTTCTTCCCCAATTAAATCCCCAACTTATAACCTTCCCACCCCCTCCAACCTAAATCAATCATGCTCACCCACACCTACAGAAGACCATACTCATGAAAGAACACTACATTCAAAATAGCACTACACAAGAGACAGGTGCTACGTGCGCAATGTCAGACAATATTACCCTCACCTCCTAACAAACACAATACATATACTCCTAAGAGTCCTGAGACCTAACTCAACTATCTTAAGAGATCTCAATGTGTGTGCAATCTCGCCCACCATGTGATAGTCTACTCTCCAGACAAAATACTCACAGAATATCTCTTCCCCAAAGTACCCTTTGTGTGTCTCTAGTGCTACCACTGCTCTATCAGCCTATCATCGCTCTCACTCCCCTCGCTCACTCTACAAGAATCATAGTAAGAGAGATAGAGAAATACAAAGATCTATAACTATATATGAAAAGAGATATGAATGAGATAGTGAATCTATGAGTCTAGAGAGAGATAAGATCTATATGTAAGAATAGAAGATAGATATGTAATCGCTGCACCTACTACTCGCCAAGCTCTCGATCAGAGAATATAATGAATTATATAAGATCATAGTAGAAAGAGAGAGAGAGAGAGATAGAATTAGATATCAGACTATAAGAGAGAAATAAGATCAGAGATACTAATAGATAGTAGAGCCCTGTAATGCCACGCCACTCTGTGTGCTCCTCCACAGTGTGAGGCCGAGCATTCTAAGAAAGCGATCTGGAGTTGTCAAGTCTCTACAATATCACGCAGACAGAGTAGATTAGTGAGTTGTATCGAAGTCGCAGACAGAGTTGACGCTGAGATCTCCTCTTTACTCTAGACGGATTGTAGTCTAGTCGGGACGGGTTCCCTCGTCCATTAGTGCACTATGGAGTATTGTCATGTGTGAAGTAGAGATAGTGTTTGTCTCACAGCTGTTGCTGTGTATAGCAAGACTCGCTGCTAGTGTGTGAGAGAGGAGGTGTGTGCGGGGGTGGTAAATTTCCTTATCTAACCTATCTTTCGTTTGAGAAAAGCTCAGTTTTAAAGCTCAAGAGGAGCGGGTGGCTGGGTCGTGGGGGTGCGAATTGTGTTGTGCTCGGGTCTGTGCTCGGCCGGCGTGTAGTGAGCGGGCGATGCGTGTTGTGGTTGGGATGGAGCGATGGTGGGAGTGTGTGTGAGGATTCGAGACGTGTCAATGAGTGTGTTGGGGTGGGCGCCTGGAAACGAGGAGAAGGTGTGTAGTGGTACTGGGGGGGGGGGGGGGGGGGAGGGGGGGGGGGGGGGGCGGGGGGTGGGGGGGGGGGGGGGGGGGGGGGGGGGGGGGTAAGGGGGTGGGGGGGGGGGTGGGGGGGGGGGGGGGGGGGGGTGGGTCTAATGGCTGCTACTGAACTTCGTTTGTTGAGATTATATGCTCGGATGGTGTGTTTGCTTAATCCGCGAACCTTCTTTATTTCTTTTGGCTTAATGGGTGATATTAAGCGCTCTTCTAGAAAAGAAATTTCCTTAGATCTAAGTCCAATAATTTTAATCATCTCGCGTATTTGAAAAATCAACACTAGGGATCGCTTTGTGTTTAAATAAAACCTGGTTTAAATTCAAATGTTTTATTAGGATCATCGATGCAACTAGGCGCTAATAGCAATACATTATCTCTTAGGGGTGGGGAAGATGCCCACATGATAGTGAAGGCGGGGTAAGAGTGGTTAATGTCTACTTCCTTCATCCTAAATACTATTTGACTAGGTGGTTTGATGGTGGTGTCGGGGTTGTCTTTTTCTCCTAGCTTACTTCTAAGGATGGGGAAACTAGGAAAGGGTTGTGGTTGAGGCTTTGGTTTCATCAAGATTTGAAACTTTTTCTAGTAAAACTAAGAGGAAGGGTCATGATTACAAGTATTTATGCCTAAACCTCTAGTTGTGGTATGTTTAAAGGTGTACTAAATACCTCCTACCGTGGATTACTATAGTCTTTGTACTTTTTCTGGGTAAGTCACAGGCGGTGTGTTATACTTCAAATGAAGGGAAGTCTTGTGGGGTAACTTTTGTGGGTTTAGAGTTTGCACCTTATCCCCTGCTATACCTATGCATCTCAACCCAAACATTTCATTTCTAAAACAATATCTTTGCTTGAGCCTTCAAATTTTTAATTCTTAGAGCGACTGATTATAATGTTAGGGGGGGTTGTCCCATTCTTTTTTTGGCCCTTAGGGGCGAATTTTTCTATGGCTTTCCCATGCTCAGTCACACTGAATTTACTAAGGTTTTTCGTTGCTACAGAAAAGTATTCGGGTATAGTATCAACATGATGAATAAAGATAATGAGTAAAAGACAATAAATCGAGGATGATGAGGGAGCTCTATTGGATCTAAGTTTTTGAGAACGAGTATCTCACGCATCGTGATAGATCATCTGTGATGTTGTTGGAACCAAGGTGTAAAATCGCGGAGTTTTACAGTAAAGATTTTTTTGGTACGGTTTACGTCGTCAACCTGTTAAAAACGTGTAGGTCGGGTGTCAGGATCGCATAAGATTTAGGATCGCAAATAGGAATCGTGAACTCGCGCGTAGATCGTAGGACGCGGTCGATACGAGTGTACCAAATTACCAAAGTTACTATTCTTGAGCTTACATGACTTACTAGCTCAATACGGTTTTGTTAAGCCAAAAAGAACCAATCGAGTTCGTTGATCTCAGTAACAAGTATTGGCGTTTCTCATTCCTAGATTTCTAATCAACAAACCTACATATCTACTTTACCCATATGAAAATTAATGAAACAAATTAGGGTTTATTCTTTCATGTTCTAGTTACCTTAAGAAAAATTTTCTAAAGGTAATTGTTATTTTTTCTTTGTACTATTTTCATAGTTTTAATTTTTAACTATTACCATAAGTTTTAAATTCAGTAGTTATGGTAGTGATACTTAGTGTGTTACGTTTGTTGTTGAGACGTTTATACTGCGTGTTATGTTAATTTTATATCCGCCTGAAATCGTGATCTTAGACGATTTAAAACTTGACTTTTTTGTGTTTTACTTTTACTTTGTTATTTTAAATTTGAACTTTGACATTTTCAAGAGGATATTATATAAATTTATATTTGATGATAAGTAGAAATAAAAATAGTTTGACTCGTTTTTCCGTTGCTTACTTATACATGATAAAATTGTAGGATATTACGATGTCGATCCGATCTTAGATTCGATCGTGCGAAAGACAAAAACGATCTCAGGTGGGATCGTAATCTTGACAGCCTTGGTTGGAACACCAAGGTATATCTTTGAAATGGGAAGGTTGTGTTTAGTGGTGGGGTTTGAAAGGGTGTGGTTGGGTCTTTCAGACTTCATGTTGGTGACAAAATAAGGTATCATACCAAAAGGCACGAAGGAAAAGATGACTAAAAAGAAAGCTAATAAATATCTCTCGACTCGGAAGGATTCAAGCGATTAGATCTAAGTTAACAATGGTCAAAAACCTAACCATTCCCTGTACCAACGGCGCCAAAAAACTTGACGAGTCTATAAAGACTTCAACAAGAGTTTTACAACTTCCCCAGGCAGTATACCTAATCGTTGTATTAGTATAGGCAAGATCGGGGTTGTTATCGTTCTATCTAGGGATGGTTAGGGATGAGGAATGCTCGATCAAGATCTAACAGAGGTCTTCAGGGTTGAGAGAAGATTATTTTTATATTTTTATTTTGTAAAAGCAAGTAAATATCATGGTTTGAGAGGTTGGTTTGTTTAACTAATTATAACTAAATATAATCGAATCTACTAGTGATAACTTTATGATAAAAAGATGTATCTACTTAATCATGTACTACTCCTTAGATTGCTTCTCCTAATCATGTTGCTTTGTCACGCTTGTGATGATCTGTGTAAGTATTTCCTAAGTCATGAACGAGTTACATGAACCCGCCGTCTATTTAATATTCCGTTAAGGCAACGCACAAGTAAGGTAGTATGAAGACTATTACAAGGCCCCAAGAGTATATGAAATGCAGTTGAAATATCTTAAGAGGGATCAACCATATTAGGGGTAAGGTAGTATGAAGACTGTTATCGATGGTATCCTTTCTACACACTCGCGTTTCCTTTGACTTCCATGCCAATTTAATATCTTATGGCTAGTTTTCTAAAGCCTAATGCGCACATCCATCATAAGAGGCAACATTATAAGGATCTACAATCTAAGTTTCATACAATCATAAGTAAATACAAAGGAGGGTTTAGCCTAGCATGTTATAAAGAAAGCAAGAACATAAATCAATCAAACAACACATAGACATATCAAATGATTAAAGATAAACAATATTACTTGATTAAAACATGGATTAAGGTCAGTTACAATAGGGTTTTAAGGCCCTAAAGACGGCCTAAAAGCTGCTAGAATGATTAGGGTTTATCTCCCAAAAGTTATACAAAGTTACACACTTAAAACCCTAAAATCGGTTTTGTATTTATAGGAAAAGCGTTGCGACGGCGTTAAGTAGTGGCCGCGACGCCGTCACCATGTCGAATCTTCTAGATTTGCTTTAATCCGGTTACGTCCTGACGCCATCATCAAATCCATGACACCATCACTAGAAAGATCACGACGGCGTCGCTTTCTGCCCGCGATGCCGTCTCCACGCTCTGTATGCATGATTCTTCAAGATAAATAGTGTAGAGTCATAGTCTTGTCCGTTTCTTCTCTAAATGAGCCAAAGTCACATGTATTTCCTCCAAATTCCATCCAAGTGCTAAAAACCTAAAAATAAACGATTAAGCACATAAGCTGGGCATATTTGCATGATTTAGGGGGTTGAATGACCCCGAAATAGTATATAAAATAACACCTCATCAATCTACCAAACCAATAGTTTATATGCCTATAACCATTCTTTATTGACTTGTAAACCATACTAAGTACACATTTCTTCCCCCATGATGGTTATGTTCACTCGGAATCATCATAAACAAGTACGCCTGTATACTCGAGACGATCGTGTGTGAAGAACCATTAACTTCCTTAGCTTAAATCTATCCTGTAAGAGTTGTTTGCTGATCACATCTCTACTCTTTAGTCCCCGTGACTAACTCTTTACCAACCTCTTATCATTTTGTCACTATATGTAGTGACCACTAATGGAGTAAACCCGATATTCAAAACTTGAAACTGAAGTAGAATCCCCTATTATTGTGACCTAAGCTTGCACTTTTGTGATTGAAGAACGGTGTAGAGGTTATGCTTCTGGCTATCCAAATCTCTTTGTACTCTATACTTGTCCATGCAAAAGTATGATAAGTACCTTACC
>BQNB010137287.1:3065-17875 GCA_026074375.1 Tanacetum coccineum
AATACGTGCTATCTTTGAAAATTAGACTTAAATCAACTATTTTTTATAGTCGATATCAATAAATTTAGTCTTAGTTCAAATTTATATTTAAATTTTCTAAAAATGTATTTTCTCTTTGATTAAGTTGCAAATAAATAAATAAAAGATTAATAAGTAAAATAAATATCTCTGCCAGATTACTTCATCTTGTCGGAGGCGCGGCCGATGTTGAAGTCTTCATATAAGGTGGGGGCCGGTGTCATAATAAGTAGAATAACCTCTTGTCGACTCGCTATCGATGTGGCTTCGAGATAAAAGGCACCGGTGATATATTATGATTATAGCAAAAAAATAAAATAATAATAATAATAATAATATAATAATGATAATAATCCAAGGTTGAAATATGTTTGCTACATCGTGTCGGAGGCGTGGCCGATGTTGTAGCCTTCTAAAGGACCGAGGTTTAATAGTTTATGTTGCTTAGTAAGTGGAAAATTATTTTTATTAAATTTAAATATGCTTTTATGATTGTGATTTTTCAAATAAGATATGTGTAAATGGAAAGCCTTAGAGATTTTGAAACCGAAGGTCCGTGAGTCCCGATACTAGTCTCCGTGAGGTGTCAAAAGCCCGGTCACTTAGCCGATGAGGTTGGGATGTGCCGAGACGAAAATCGCTACATGGGATGATCTCGCCTTCAAAATCAATCTTCTCGGGTGGAACGTGAAACATAGTTTTTGCATAAACGTTGATCCATGGTTGAAATTCGAAATAGCACATTCACCTAATAATTAATAATTGTCGGGAGTGAAAAGTTTACAAGTTACAAATATGAGTAGTGTTAGCATCCTAACTTGTACTTAGCAGTGATTTCGTTTTAAGCTTAGTTTGGGGATTGTGAAAAGTCAAGGATGACGAACTCCTATTCTTAAGCCTTTTAAAATAAATTCTATAGAAATTGTTATCTTAATTTTAGTTATTTAATAAGTGGTTAAAACGGGGGTGCTTGCGAATTGAATGATTTTTGAACCTTTTGATGGACCTTTTCTGTTCTTGTTTGATTGTGAGGGGGTCATAAGTTAAAAGGGGATAAAGTTATTTATTTTCGGGTATTGTTTTATTTACATTGCGTGAGGGACCAGCAATGGTTTAGTGTGGGGGGATTTGATATTGGCTAAAATATACATATTTTGTACCCCGTAAAACACTATAAAAGGACTAAAAACACTAAAATATAGATAATTATGTTGCAAATATGTTTGTATTGTGTTTTTATGTCTTACAGGTACAAAGGATTGAAAACGAAGCAAAAACGGTAAAATTCGGGTGACTTTCGACGACGTTTTCACGTTTATCGAGGTTCAAACGAAGTCGTGAATATTCCTCGATCACACCATTGGAAAGAGCACGAAAAAACGAGTCCAACGGTACCGGCCTTTTATATTTAAACCTTTTTATTTTGAACCTTTTTCGTCCCTGTTTGAACCTTTAGTTATAATGGACCAGACCAAGATTAAATGGGCTTATATATTAAATTATGCATATAATTACATGAGGCTATGCTTGGCACAGCGGTAGTGTGCATAGCCTCTTTTCCAAGAGGTCCAGGGTTCGACTCACCCTAAGAGGGTTTATCCCCTCATTATACACGTGGCAGATCCGACCCGATCCAGACCCGGCCCATGACCCGACCTGACCTGGCCCAATACCCGGCCATGACCCGCTGGTTGACCTGTGGTCAGGCGGTGGTCAACGGTGGTCCGCCGCCTTTGATCGTCGTTGACCGCTGCCGTTGACCGGTGGTCCGGCGGTGGTCAACAGTGGTCCCCCGTCGTTGGCCGGTGGTCCAGTGGCGGTTGACCGACGGTGACGGAACAATGTTTACGCCACGTGGCACCACTCAGGTGGTGACACATGGCCATCTAAGCTGTTGATCACCGTTGACTGCCGCCGTTGACCACCGTTGACCAGTGGTCCGGTGGTGGTTTACCGACGGTGTGAATAGTAAAAATGCACGTGGCCACCACTCAGTGGTGACTCGTGGCGCTTCTAAATGTTGAGTGTAAGATTGCAGGTGTGTCAGTACGAGGTACGAGGTATCAGTCCTAGGTGGCAGAGCGTCAGTACGAGGTAGCAGTTCGAGGTGGCAGACACGTCAGTACGAGGTACTGTTCAGGTGGCGACTGGACCAATCAGAGCATGACACGTGCCACTGGCATGTGTCAGTCCGAGGTACTGTAGCAGTCAGTCCTAGGTAGGCGTGTGCTAATCATTGGCAATAATGTGGAGGTTGGTGGGCGTCAAAATGACTAATATACCCCCAGATCTAGGTTCACTTGATTGAACACCTTAGTTTCGGGTGGATTAGATCTAAAAATAATAGATCTTATATTTCTAGCTTATTTTAGCATAAATTTAGTTTTTAATTCTAGCTTATTTTTCTTAGATCTAAATCCTTAAATATACCCGATCCGAGTTCACTTGATTGAACACCTTAGTTTCGGGTGGATTTAGATCTAAAGTTTTCATCTTTTTATTAGCTTATTTTGTTCTAACTTTTCATGTCTTATTTCTTATTCCATCCTTCTACATCTAAGGCCGGAGCTTAAGGGTCTTATAAGGTTGATAAATAAATAAGGTTTTGATCTTTATAGTTTTTATGAAAATAATTAGTGGATAAAGTTGACACCTTTATTAGCTAATTAGTAAAGTAAAAGCTTTAAAGTGATAAACTTATTTGTTTATTAAGTTTGTAAGATCGGGTGGTTTTATATCATTGCGGTTCTTCATTCGGTTACCCTTTTTCCCTTTTTAATACTAGTAGTTTAGAATTATTAGCTTAAAATGTTTATGTTTGATCTTATGATTGTTGCTAGTTTATTTGTTATGATTAGTGAGTAGTTCATTAGTGCTTGCTAAGTGATTAGTGATTTGGAATTTAGGTGCGGGTTTAAAAAGGTTTAAAAAATTAATAGTCATTAGAATTTTTCCAATTTACATACCGTCATTTATTTTTAATGCAATTTAAATACTTGTCATTTATTTTTCTAAAAAGCACTTTACTTTACTTGTCATTTAAATTTCTTTAAACTTGTTTTCGAAGGATTTTAATTTGTTAAACCTTAAACCCGCACTTAATGAACATTTCACGTCACTTAGCAAGCATTTTCGTCATTTATTTCCTTTAGATCAATCTTAGTATAATCTTGTAGTTTTTAATCTTAAAATTAATATTAGTTTAAAAATAGTTTAAATCCAAAAGTTTAGTTTCCCTTTTATATGTTTTCCCTTTTAGTAGATTTAGAAAACCAATCCCAAAAACTTAAGTGATAATCAAGCTCGATTTACAACTTGAACGTAGATTTCCATTCACTTCTCGCCGAGGAAACGACCCGGGAGGTTTTTGATAATTGCTTTGGTTAAAAGCGATTTTCTAGAACCCGACGGAAAATACTTACTATACTATTATTGGCCTATCCTTATTAGTACGTACTTATATATTATATATATATTTTCTACGTATTGATTCGGATGGATAAAAGGTTTATCTTTGTTGTTGTTTCATCGCCGTGTTTCTTAGTTTCTGGCTCATTAACACCTCATTATTTTCTTCGTTACTTCGTGTGATTTTGAAGAATCATACCACCAAGAAGTCAACTCCTAAGTTCAGCCGATATCAAACACCTCTCTACGTTCATTTTGTCGATCGGACAACTCCTTACACTAATTTCTTTTGCGTTGCTATATTTTGATACCTTTGATGACTACTTCTATCTACTGTTATTATGATCAATTTGTTCTTTCGTTTGCAATGGATAAATTCTACAAATGACTCTTCTCAAGCAATCCGATTCTGATCTGTTAATATAACAAATGTGCTCTCTAATGTTATTTTCCTCTGAATACTATCTAACGTTTGATCAAACATTCTTTAAACATGCAAAGGCTCTTATCGCTTTAATAAACAACCCTAGAAGACAACTATAAAACCAATTTAACTGTTAGCTCATAACATTTTACAGATTTTTCTATAAACTAAATTATTGTCAACTAATATACCATTTCGTTTTCATTTTATGAATTGTTTAGATTATTTCACAAATCGTTTGACCAAGACCTTATAAACATTTTCAGAATCATCCGATAAACCATTTTGCCACTATACTATAAACCATTTTACTATCATCTTATAAACTATTCTGTTGTCATCATATGAGCTATTTTGCATTCACTTTATGAACTATTTTATTACATTATAAAACCCTATTTAATATACTAAAAAAATAACATAAATATTAATTAGCACTTAGTTTGACAAAAAACAGCATTGCATTGTCAGTCATCAATATACAATAGCCTGATCACCTATGTATAATTCAGGAAGGACCATGCTATGCCGGGAGTAGTCGCCAATTTTTTTATCAAAATCAACTTTCTATTTATCTTCCTAAAAGAGAACATTTCGTGCATTAACTATTATTTATTCCATATTCGGTTGTTATCCTACTAAATTGTTTTATTGAACCCTTCGAACACTTTAGTAAGCTATTCAACTTGACCTACCTCAGGAACTCAGTAGAATCTATATTACCTTTCGTGTCTTGAACCTGAGGAGACGTTTACCTCATTAAACCTTGTCTTTCTGCTAGATGCATTTCTTCTAGTCATCAAGCTACAAATTATCGAGGATCCTGTAAATACCATAGACCATCAGGCCAAACACTAAATTTAGGCCGTATCCTCATCTTTTCGCAAGTAAACTGACAGCGAGCAAATGAGAATCAAGCACTAGGTAGACGACACCTGTCCTCTAAGCCTTTAAGGGGAGGAGGATGTAACATTTCGTATTTAAAGTCACTATTTTATCCCGAGTTTATATTTAATTTCTAAATTTTATAGAATTAATTTTATTATTTTAGCCGGATTTTTATTAAAATCGTCGTTTTAATCATTTGCGAATCCTATATTTGGAATTTAACCGTCTATCGATCAAGAAATCAACAAATGCCTATTTTAATCCTTGAGAGCTTATTTATTTTATTTTTAGTATTTTTCATCTTTTATTCGCGTTTGGCCGAAACCGCGTTAAAAATAGTGTTTTTATAACAAATAACGAGTTGAGTAGACTATTGGGCCTTAGAACCAAGTAATACAAAAATTAACCAAACAAATACCCAACCAAGTACACCACTAGTATAAAAAGTGGATTTGGTCACACATGGGCAAAATAGAACGGTCACACATTCACATATTTATGTGATCAAAGGTACCAAAAAAGACACCATTTACTAATTAGTCACACATGAACATATTTATCGTGTGACCATTAGAACTGTATTGCCACACAATCGAACATCATGTGGCTAAAAGTAACTGGTAATATTGTTTTGGTCACATATGAAATCGAACGTGTGACCAATATCAAGAAAGCTTGAATGCTCTTGGTCATCGATATACCAATAAATAGTGGCAAATATTTTTCAACATACTTGAACAATGTGACTTAATGCCACAAAAGGTCACATAAACGTTATTACACACCATTATTTTAGTGTAGCCAAATTCTGTTACATATGGTCACGTAACTTAATATGTGTGTCTAAAGTTTAGTTTTGTGTTACTTGCCAAAAGCTAATGTTTTTTAGTCACATTACATTCTAACAACTGTGACCAAATGGCATATATGGTCACACTAAACGTTTTGTCACACAAACATAAAATTCATGTGGCCATTGGATGATCAATAGTCACACAAAATACACATTTTCTTCACTTTAAACACTATATGGTCACACTTATTAACACTTTTGGTCACTTTATGCTTAGTTGTATGTGACTAAATACCCAAAACAAACATGCTTTGTGTGACTAAATATTACAAAAGGCCACACAAACATAAAATTCATGTGGCCATTGGATGATCAATAGTCACACAAAATACACATTTCTTCACTTTAAACACCATATGGTCACACTTATTAACACTTTTGGTCACTTTATGCTTAGTTGTATGTGACTAAATACCCAAAACAAACATGCTTTGTGTGGCTAAATATTACAAAAGGTCACACAAACATCAAATTCATGTGGCCATTGGATAATCAATAGTCACACAAATTACACATTTCTTCAATTTAAACATCATATGGTCACACTTATTAACACTTTTGGTCACTTTATGGTTAGTTGTATGTGACTAAATACCCAAAACAAACATGCTTTGTGTGGCTAAATATTACAAAAGGTCACACAAACATCAAATTCATGTGACCATTAAATAATCAATAGTCACACAAAATACACATTTATTCAATTTAAACACCATATGGTCACACTTATTAACACTTTTGGTTACTTTATGCTTAGTTGTATGTGACTAAATACCCAAAACAAACATGCTTTGTGTGGCTTGGTTTGCAGTTTTAACACACGTAAATTATATATAAAATATTATACTTTAGAAGAGTAATTAAGAAAATTACCAAGTTACCCTTGATAAAATTCACTCTCAAATATATATGATATAATATAATATACGTATATTAAACCGGGTAAGTATGATCACCCGGGTCGTTTCCCCAATTACTAATGAAATTGAAACCTCGTTTAAGCTTGGATTCTGATTTGAATAAGCAAATGGATGATTTTTTAAATTAAAAGATATGATTTTTCTAAAATTCAAACTACTAAAAAAAATAATAAAACTATTAAAAATTAAATCCTAAAAATTTGATAAAAATTACACTAAATGAAGAAAATTTGCAGAAATTAATGAAAATTAAAAAACCTAATTTTTATCTTTATAATAAAGTCTAATTAAACTAATTAAAACCTAACCCTAACTATTAATTAAAACTTAATAAACTAATTAAAAACTAACTTAGGGACTAACTGTGTAAAAGACTTAAGGACTCACGGGCTAAGACATTTAACAGGTGAGGATTAACTGGAAAACAACTAAAACAGAAAAATTACAGGAATGGTCCCTGAGGACTTACCCCGACAACAAACTAAGTCCAATTATAAGCTCAAATTCTAAAAAGTGCTTATCACTAAAAACTTGAAAGAGCAAAGTTGTAAAGGAAGCTAGGGAGAACAACTTTAACAAAAGCACTATAGTCTGAAACTCAAAGATAAGCTCTAAAAGAGCTTTTCAATAAGCTGTTTACAGAAAGTGAGGTTTTGGGCTATGTTTTACTAAAATAGCTTTAATAAGCTCAAATTAAGCTTAATGAGAAAAAGGAAAAGTGTTCTAAGAAGCTTATGATGTGCTTATACTATTAATGCAAAGAAATCTAAGCTAGAAGTACTTTTAAACAACTAAAATTGAGCATGAACTAAACAAACTCAGAAAATAAGCAAGATATCACAAAATCTAATTAAGCTAAAAACCTTAAAAAGCTAAACTGGACTCTAAAACTTAAAGGACTTATGAAACTACTTATAATCTATCTAATTAAGCTATAAAATCTAGACCCATAAGCTAAATTAACAAATTTAAATCCTAAAGTCTCTAACACTGTTTTTTTGGCCTTTTAACTTTATTAACACAGAAAAATAAGCTATGAGAATAAGCTAGAAAATGAAATCTAAAACTTATCCTATATTAAGCTATAGCTAATCTTAGCCCTACTTGAATTTAAGATCCTAAATCCTATTCTTACTTAACTAAAAATTAAGCCAAAGGTGGCAGTACTAACTTTTGAAAGCAGTACTAACTTTTTAGTTAGTACTGGTAGTGTAAAGTATCAGCAGTACTAACTTTTTGTTAGTACTGGTGACCTTTGCACAAATGTAAACCAAGAGTGCAGGTTTCCCAAGGAAATCCTGCACTAAAACACACTCAAATAGAGTGTATAATCAAAGTCCAAGCAAGATCTAAGCCTTGGAGGGATTAGATCAGAATTTCACAAGTAAAATCAAAGGGAAAAATCCCTTGGTGCACAGGCGAGCTTATTAAGCCATAGAATCATTAATAGCTTAAACTAAAACCTCAAATCTACTCAAAACCTTATCAATTATGACAATCAAACTATCCAAAAAGAAATCACAAACTAGGATGCATTTTGTAACGTTTTAGGATGGCACACTAGGCTTAAACCAAGAACCCACTTTAAGACCTAATACATCTTATGATTAAGCTACTATTTTGAAATCTAGTAAACAAGTGCTTAATACCAGACAATTAACAGATTAAAACTACTTTAATAAGCATGATTTAACAACTAAATAAGCATTAATCTAAGATCTAAACTACTTTACTATATTTTTGGTTTTTTAGAAGTTTTTAAGATAATAATATGAAAATCTATGATTTAACCTAAGAAAATTGAAAACAGATAAACAAATAAGATGATTTAACTAAATAAAACTCAAATAAGCACTAATAAGCTAAGAGAATAAGCAAATAAGCAGATCTAAATATAGAAAGTAATGATATCATTATTTAAAGCTAGAATTAAAGAAAATGAAAGAGAAACTTACAAACTCCTCTAGCTAAACAAGAGGAAACCAATAAAGGCACTACAACTCCCTAGGCTTATAAGGATAAGCTAGGGTAAAGTCCTTGGGATCTCTTCCAAGTTAAGATCCCCTTCCAAAAGCTCAAATCCAAATAGATCCATGATAAATGTAAGTTATACTGATTTAAGGTTTTAGTAAGATTAAATTCTGATTTAAATAGTTATATTTCAGCTTATAGACTGAAAGAGCTTAAAAGGAGCTTATTAGCTTATTGAGACATTTTGGCTTATTAAGACAACTTTTGAATAACAAGAAAAAGAGAAGCTTATGAATGAATAAAATCAAAATTTCATTAAATAAAAGTTAACTACTGATTACATTACTTGAAAAGGAAATTACAAAACATTTTAAGGAAAATTACATTTAAGAAAAATACGAAATTTAAGCTAGACTAAATTACTAAAAAAACTCGATCCCCCTCCTCTAGTGTGTGAGAGGTGAGGCCTATTTATAGGTGCTAAAAGAAGCTTCTAGGATCTCTTGCCTTGCTCTCCAATCTTTCAATCTCAACCAATCATTTCTTTAATCATTCAAGCATCAATTATGGCCGTTTGATCAAGCTGTGGACACCTGAAGATTGCCAGCGTGTCATTCCTTTGATGTGATGTTTGTGCTTCTTTTGTGAGTATCTTAGTGCAAAAACCGACATTCCATTGTGCTTTCTCCATTGCTACATGGCCCTTGATTGGGGAAGGCTAAGTAATCCCTTGATGAAGACTGATTTGTCCCTTCATTTGTGTTAGAGAGCTCATGAATTGACCTAAGCACCCTTTAATTTGGAAAACCCCTTTGATTTACCTGCTTGGGTGAAAGGGGGACGACAGGTGAATAGTAAAAAGGGTTGGCGCCCAAATTGTGACAGTTAAAGCTGTTATAAGTTTGAGATATTACACAAACGGTCCTTGTCTTCCTTTTCTTATTTTCTAGTTATAAATAACTTTCGAAAAATGCAAGATTAGCCCTTATGGTTGGTATAAAAGGACATGGCTAGGATTTTTGGGCTTTGTTGGCTTTTATTGACCAATGATTGACTGGATTTGACTGAGGCTTGACTTTTCTGGCATTGGCTTTGATTCTATGGCTTCTTTTTGTACTCTTTAGATTCTCGTGTCCGTGCTTGCTTGTTTTTTACTGTTTTCTTGTCATTTTTGATTTATCCGTACCTGCACACAGAAAACATAAATACAAACATATTTTTGCCATTTTTGGTCTGTTTTGGGTTTAATTGGGTTATTTTAGGTACAAACGGATATGTGTATTCTACACTTATCATGGCTAAATATTACAAAAGGTCACAGAAACATCAAATTCATTTGGCCGTTAGATAATCAATAGTCACACAAATTACACATTTCTTAAATTTAAACACCATATGGTCATACTTATTAACACTTTTTATCACTTTATGCTTAGTTGTATGTGACTAAATACCTAAAAAAAACCAATATATTCATAACAAGAAAATAAAAAAGGACGTTACACCCCAGCAAGAATCGAACCCGCGACCTCCCTTACAGAAGTTAAGCGGTAACACCATCTTGCCAGAGCAAACTATACATTAATTGAATGCATTTCCATTTTAATATAGAAGTTTAAGTTTCATTGTTGTTGGCTAGTAGCTAAAAAAATGCTTATAAAAAAGGATGTTACACCCCAGCAGGAATCGAACCCGCGACCTCCCTTACCGAAGTCAAGCGGGTTACCATCTTGCCAGAGTAACCTATTCCGTTAATGTTTATTCATTTCCTTGTTTAATATAGAAGTTTAAGCTTCATTGTATTTGGCTAGTATCTTTAAGAGTGGCTTATAAAAACTGCTTTTTTAAACCGTGGGCTTATCCTCCCCTTTGCTTATTTTCAGCTTGTTTCACTTTTAATAAGGTTTTAATAAGTACTAGCTAGCATTTTTAACTTAGCTTAGCAGTATTAAGTTTAGCCTAGCAGTATTAAGTACTTTAACCAGTTCTAAACATCATAACTAACACCTGAACTTTAATAAACATCATAACTTTCATTAATTAGGATTATCCAGCAAAACTTCTATACATCCCATAACCTTAATTCACAGACACAAACTAAACATTATTAACACTAAACAACCCTTACATCTGACCCACAAAACAAAAGAAGCCAACCCCTTCCTTGACCATAAGAGCAGGCTTTATATCTAACACTAAACAACCCTTACTTCTTTAGCTGGTTCTTCATATCTGTTGTTTGATGAATTTAATAAGCTCCAGTGCCATAGTACTGTCATCTTCACTTTCTAATTTCAACTCCAACATCTGCAACAGCACTTTTCCTTCATAAAGGATGACTTCTTCTCAACTAGCATGTGAATGACCATTTCAGTGTCAGTCTCCAGAGTATGAACACCAGTTGATTTATGTAACTTCCAGCTCACAATATTCCACTTCTCTTGAGATTTCCAGAAATCATCTTCTTCATTTGGATGGAACATTGTTGTCAAATCTCCCCAAAGTATTAAATCAAATCCTTTAGGTATCTCATCTTGATATTTATCAATCACTAGCTGGTATAGAGCGTAGGCTAAGCTTTCACGAATTCGATTGCTTCGAATTTTAATAAGGTGAAGAACAAGAAGTGATAGAGTTAAATATAAGTTTATGTGCCAAGCAAGATTCTTCTAAAACTTATATGAGTAACTTGTGGCTTTTTCTCCCATTAGCTTCTAATCCACCTAATCATACGTACTCAATTCAGTTCAACTAAGTCAATCAATGTTTTTAGAAAAAGCTTCAAATTTGTAACTTGATTCTTTAAAGCGAGATTTTTCTGTTCTTAATAATTCGAAAGTTAAAATGCCAAAGAAGCATGAATGAAGTATGAATGCAAAAATGCATGAATATTGAAATTTTGCCAATGAAGCATACATTTGATTATATGGAGCAAGTAAAAGATGTGTCGTGATATCCCACTCCGCTAACCACGAGGTGGGGGTTCAAACTAAGACATCTTTACTTCTAAGGATTTGGTGTGTTGTGATATCTCACCAGGAAGCGAGGTCTAGGTGAGGGTTCAAACTAAGACACAAATCCTTAGCCATATTAGGAAGAAGGTGTTGTTGTGATTTCCCACTACGCTAGCAACGGGGTGGGTTTTCAAACTAAGAACATCGGTCGTTGGTTGTGATATCCTACTAGGGAGCGAGGCCTAGGTAGGTGTTCAAACTAAGCAACGCATTCCTAGCTTTAAGAACTTATGATTATAATGATGAAGATGTTGCAAAAAGTTCTACAGTTAAAATCTCGTTCTTTAAAATCAAGTTACAAGGTCCTAATAAGTTGTTGCTTTGAGTCTTGATTCATCTTGAATCACGACTATGAAAATAAGTTGATCTATGGTTGAGTTGAAATGAGTACACACATTTAAATCATATATTCATGTTGGGAGTTAAAAGTTCACAAGTCATAAGTATGAGTGCTTAGCATTTAGACTTATATTGACAAATGATCTTGTTTAATTGCTTGGTTTGGAACTAGTGAAAAATCAGGGACGATGAATTTATCCGTCAGGACATCCGTAGATTATTCTATGGGCGTTTCTCATTCTATGATCCCAGTATTAATAAAATAAAGGAAGTCAAACAGGTAGTCGAGAAAAGAAAAAGAAAAATCCAAAAATATTAGGGATAGTTAGTGTATGAATAAAAAATGGTGAAAACAGGACTTGTCGAAGCTTTTGAGTCTTTAGTTTCCTTTGACGAACACTGTGCTACTTTTCAAAGTTATTAGTCAAGGGAGATTGAGATTCTTAGTTTTCGTAAATGCTTACTTCATAGCATTGCGTGAGGACACGGCAATACCTTAGTATGGGGGATTTTGGTATGTGCTTAAATACACATACCTCTTACCTTTAAAAACGAGCTAAAATAACCAAAAACGGACTTAAAATGCCAAATATATGCTTGTTGTGCAGGAACGGATAACTAAGAAAAGGACGAAAAACAAAGCCAAAACGACAAAACCGGACTCGGAATGGAAAAGACTGTGAAAGACAAAGCCAAATCGAAGCCGGAAAGTCAATCAAGTCAAAAAGTCAACAGAAAAGTCAACTGGTCAAGGTCAAAGTCAACCCAAGTCAACCCCGACAAATCCAAAAGTCATCAAATCAAGAAATATAAGTTTAAGGGTTGAAATTGCCAAACCCTTAAACTTATATTTATAAGAGAAAATAGAAAAAAGAAGACAAGGGCCGATTTTGCAATTCACTCAAAGAAACAAATGGGGGGGCAGTCCTGCCAACACCCCATACTTGTACACATAAGGACGAGTTTTGCAAACTGTTTATAACCCCTTGGGGACTTGTTTTGCCAAGTCCCCAAAAGGTTATAAACACAAGGACCATGAATGCAATGAACTAAATAACCATGAGGGACCAACTTTGCCAAAATCCCAAACTTATACCCTGTCATCCCCAACCCCCGTACAACAATCTTTCCCGCCATTTTTGAAACCCAAGAACCCAAAACCCACTCACGGGTTTGCCAAAACCCTTTTACCCTGCACCTCAAAAACCCCATGGTCAAACTCGCCCCTCCTCCTCCACTAAAGCCCTAATCCTATTTGGCAATCCCACAAATCCCCAAGGTGTATTCGACGGTTGAGATGATTGTTTTTGGTTTTGCTCTCACCAAACTAACACAACAAGCAGCTTATAAAAGAAGAGAAAGATAGAAGAAAGCAAATAGTTAGTTGTTTTTCTGTTTTTAATTTTCATTTTGTATTTTCCTTCAAATTTTAAGCAATTTTTTTTCTTTCAAGTTTTTAAATAGCTTTAAGCTTTTGTACTGTTGTTCTTTACTCTTGTACTTCTTCAATTCAGTAATACAATTCAGTTTACACGTTTCTTAATCATTTGTGTTCAAGTTTAAGTCGAATTTAGCAAATAAGCTCTTAATAAGCTCTTTTGAGCTTATTCTTTCTCATAAGCTCAATTTTAGTCAAATTCTGTTTCTTAAGCATTCATTTACTCATATTACTCATCTTACATCTAAACATGATCACTTGAGTTAACTTGAGTTCAATTTGGAAGCTTAAAGAAAAAATAAGCCAAATTCTAGCTTATTGAGGTTTAGAGGCAAGGTGCCATTAGGATTAAGCTTTTTGAGGTCATTCACTCTACAAGAGTGGCCTCTTGTTCTGAGACTCCAAAAAAATTCAGGTTTCACTTCTTCAGCTTCAATTAAGCACTTTTAGCTTATTAAAAATTGCTTTTTCTTATGGCTTTTAATGTCAATTCTTGTTTCATTAAGCTTAGTTAGGTTATTAATGTGTTAGTTATAAGCTGTCTTAGTTTAAAAACTCATTTAGATTTCATACTTTAAATTCTGTCATTAGTAGTAATATAGGCCTAGTAGAGTAAGTATCTTATTTTTCTTAATAAGCTATAGATTTTATAGCTTAAATAGCTTAAATAGGTTAGAATTAAGTAGAGTGGATATAATGTTTTGTCAGCTTAAGCTTTTAAAGAGAATTTGAATGCTGTTTTGTTTTGACAGTTTCAATAAGGTAGTGTTTGGTTTAAGCTTACTTTGACTCCTAAAGTCAACTTCTCTATGTCAAAATTGTTCACTCAGTTGTGTTAGGGTAGTATAGCAAGGTTTAAGCAGGTTTTAAAGGTTAAAGTTTAGTTTTACAAAGTTTGGAGTTCAAAATCTTTTATCAGCACCAGGGCAGTTTAAGTGTTTGAGTGAGTTTAGATTTTAGTGTCTCTTAGCATCTTATTGTTCAAAAATGGTTATTATAGGTTTAGTAATACTTAGTGAGTAGATTTAAAGGGTTCTCACATCAAAACTTAGCCTGCACTTCATTTTCTTGCCAAATGCATCAGCAACAACAGTCAAAGCTGTTGTTGCTATGCACTTTTCTAGTATCTTTTTGGGATTCATAATTAGAAGTTAGGTTTTAGAATTAAGTATTTCAGTAGATTTCCATTAGTTTTACAAAATTCATCATTTAGATTTTAATTTTAAGCTTTTTAACTTAGCTTATTTTTACCTGAAAAGTAGTGTAGCAGCATTTAGATTTCTAGCTTATTTTCTAACTTAATTTTCATTTTTAGTTGTTAATTTGAAAAACCTTTTATCTAGGCTTTTTCATTCCATAAAGGTTAGCTTAATTCTAGAAATTCAGTTCCTTAGGTTTAGTATTTAGCTTTTTAGCTTATTGAGAAAAGCTTATCTCAGTTTTGAGTTAAAACTTGTACTTTTTAAGGCCATTTTTCTTGTAAATCTTGTTAACAAGTAGCTAATTTTTGTTTAGATATCTCTTGAACACATCTTAA
>BQNB010137288.1:0-17875 GCA_026074375.1 Tanacetum coccineum
ATGTGAGCATGAGGGTCTTCTTTGTCGTGTCCAAAAATTGTTTATTTTGAACAAGAGTAAGCAAACCATGCTTAAGCTCAAAGTTATCCGCGGTGATCTTGGGAACAACAATTGTATCCTCGTAACCCTCGGTGGGTGCTTCGAGCAATTGCGCCATAGTACGATTATCGGTCATCGTAACTACGGGAGGAGCTTGATTATCAATTAGTTCCACAAGATCAAATGTTTCAACAAAAGCCGGTGGGACTTGTTGTTGTTGACGGTTAGAATTATGGGATTGAGAACGAGTGCGCATGCACTAAATTATAAAAAGAAAATTTATACTAATTTAATATTTTTTTTAGTTTTTCAACAATGAATTCATAATTTATTTTAATAACAGACAATGAGATAAGACACTTAAACCTAATAATCAACAAGCTTCATGGTAGCTCTTTAAAGAGAAAAACGCATAAAGAAGCGGAGGAGAAGGAAAGCGCGAAGCTATTAAAAACCTTTCTCCTTCAGGGTCGTAGTTCGTCGGAACAACCCGCCTTATACCCCTCTTTGAGTTTGTTTATTTTTCAAAGGTGAACCGTACCTCGCAAGTGACACAAAAGGCAAGTTTTAAATATTTTGTTCGGGAACTTATTATGATAATGTTCAAGTTGAGAACATTATTTTGATGATATATATTTTTTTTTCTTTTTAGGACAATTTATTTAATTTTTTTGATTTTTTTATCTTATATATATACTAATAAAAGAAAATTCTTTTTTGTATTTTTTTATATGAAAATAAACAAAATAACTTCTCACGGACGGATCTTCAAAGCACTAATTGTTAAACGTAACAACAATCGTATACAATCCTCCCCGGCAGCGGCGCCAAAAATTGATAATCTTTAAAACTATCCCTTTAAATATATATAAATATAAATAATTATAAATATATAATAAGGATAATTAAAAAAAATCTCAATGAAAACCGGAAGTAGTATATGATATTCCCCGGTCGTTTATCCCCAACGAGGAATGCAATGGAAAGTCGTTTGTCGGTTTGATAATTGACGCTTGAATGGAACAAATATTTTTGGTTGGTTTTCTAAGTCTACGGGAAAATTAATGCAATCTATACTAAAAACAATTAAGGCAACACAAATTTATACTAAAAAAAACGCAAACGGGAATCCTAAAAACGCGTCTAAATAATCGACTAAGTCAAAATTAAACCCTAAAAATGCAAACTTAGTTTCTAAACTTCTAAATTGAAAAAAGAAAATTTTCTAAAAAGGAATTATATTTTTTTTGACTTTTTAATAATTTTCTATGAATTAAAAACCTATTTAATCAATTAAAAATTCTAGAAAATAAAGTCCCTAATTAAACTAAAGATAAGAACTAAGAAAACTAGACCACAAACGAAAGTGATTTGGGGCTAAAAACACTATAAACTTGAACGGGAAATTCAACTCCCGCTCATTAAAAAATTAAATTTGCATTTTAACCCTACGCAAGCAAATCTAATTTTTCTAAGACCTAAATGTAAAAAGAGACATTTTTCTAAAAAAGAATTTTATGGTTATTTTGACTTTAAATAATTTTTTATGAATTAAAAACGATTTAAATGAAATTAAATGTTTAAAAATACTAAACTATTTAATAAAAATCTGAAAAAATTAGCAAAAGTAGCTTGAACAATGAAGAATCTAATAAAAATAAGCTGGGAAAAACAGCTTATCTAAATAAGCTGTTAAAAAGCTAAAAAGGCTTATAAGCCAAAAGGGCTAAAACGTGTATAAATAATTAATTGTGCAAAGTTAAACTGAAAAAGACCCAAGGGCGAGTGGTAGAGTGTGTTGTGTATAAAACATTTGGTGATAAGGGTAGAGGTCCCGGGTTCGAGTCTTGCTCACTCTGGACTTCCCCTAATCCCAAACGTTTTTGTTTTTGCTATTTTTTATAACTTTTTAGAAAAGCAACAAATAAGCAATTTTTACAAAAACACTTTTTTTATAAACCACAAATAAGCACAAAATAAGCTAAGAAAGGAGACAGAATAAGCTAAACTACTCTAAAACTTAAATGGCTAACTGTTAAGCTATTTGTGGACACAAATAAGCAATTAAAAAAGTGATAACTAAAGCAAACACATGATTATAAGCTATCTCTAAAAAGCACTTAAGAACAAAAATAAGCGAGTACAATAAGCTAGAAAGACAGAATAAATCAAAAAGCTATAAAACTTAGAAATTTTAAGCTAAAGTCAAATAAGCAAAAATAAGCTCTAAACTAAAGGAATTAAGCTAAAATGGGCTTAAACTATCCTAATAAGCTATATAAAAACCAAGAAAAAGCAAAATGCTATAATATAAAAAGGCCTAAATAAGCAAATTAGCTTTTTGGCCCAAACATGATAAGAAAAAAGTCTATTAAAGGGTCTGTTTCTAGCTTATTTATTAAGCTAGAAAAAGGGATCCATAATGGCTTAGTGGCTATACCACAGAAAAAGCTTGGCCTAAAAGCTACAATAAGCACAAAGTAAAGCAGTTTGAAATACAAATAAGTCACTTAAAAATCTTCAAGAAAAATGTCAATCTCACACAGATCTGACACTTTGATAAATTTTCTTAACTTTTTGCAATCTTAACAAATCACACACTTTTGATGAATTAAAAATAAGCAACACATAACAGAACATTATGACTTATAACCAACAAACAGAAAAAGGCTATAAATATTTAGATTTAGACCTCAAATCTAATATCAATAATCACAAAAGAGAGTTTGAATTTCGGATAAGCCACAATAAAGCAATTGAAAAAGCAATATTTCTCAAATTTTCAATACTAGCAAATTTTGACAGATTTGGCAAAATGCAAAAACAACAATGCATCCTATTTGATTATTGATTCTAACCTGATTTTAAGCACATTCATAACCACCCACATAAAAACATCAGCAAAAAGCTCATAAGCAAAAGCACAATCAAATAACCAAATAAAATGAGCTAAAAACCTAACAGAGTTTAATGAGCCTAAGTCACGTGTATTTCCTCCAAATGCCATCCAAGTGCTAAAAACCTAAAAACAAATGATTAAGCACATAATCTAAGCATATTTGCATAATTTAAGGGGTTAAATGACCCCGAAATAGTGTATAAAATGACACCTCATCAAATACTCCTACACTTGGAATTTGCTTGTCTTCAAGCAAATGGACTTTTCTACTTAGACAATAGCAATATGAGGGTCATTTAACCTATTCTTTAAAAGTATTTTACAACACAACCTTCTAGACCTTGTAATTAAAAGCACGGAAAGTACATACTAGTACCTCACATAAGTGTTTGGGATTCTTTCTTTCTCTCGGGTGTATAATAAATTATAACATAATAGGGAAACAAAAAATCAACACTCATTACTTGTCATAGTATATAAATTATCATAGGTTGGGTAAAGGATCAAACCTCTACCGCTAGGTGCAAGCATTATTCATTACTATCTAAGAGGTCTTTTAAAGGGTTGTGGGGGTGTAGGTGTAAGATAACAGATAAGGGAAACAAAAACAGATGGGATACATTTGGGTTGGCTTTGGGTGAATTTGAAGTAGAAGGGTTAGCTAATTATTTACACGAATACATGCTTGTTTGATTGGTAAGCCAAGACTCGGATGAAGATATACAAACTCTACATAACTCTACATAACTCTACATCAATCTCTTTCTTTTTCTTTTCTATTTTTCTCTTCTTCTTTTTTGAATATCATAATACGTCACTTGGGGTTTATAACACGTACCCCTACACTTGAGCTTTTACATGCTCGATATTTATAATCTAACTAATGACCCGATTTGAGGTGGATCAAAATAACATGGAGATCATTTGACAAACATATGGGGGTATTGACTTAACTTTTCTTCCCCATTCTCCCGCGAAATAAATACTACCATGAATCTCAATCATCCTTAAACTGTATTTACAAGGATAAGGATGTCACACCCCTAAATGGGGTCCCGTCCAAGTTAGCGTCCGGGGACGTGACGTAACTGAATATCTCAAGTACAAAGCATAAAGAACGACCTCTAAGGGTACATTTAAAAATAAACACCGTTGCATAGATTCAAAATATTAATAAGTTTTACATTGATCAAATTTAAAAGATTTAAAAGTTAAAATGTGGAAGCTTAAATAAGTTTAATAACGGTATTTGAAGACATAGATAAATTTTTGGTAAACCAGTCCGGGCAAATAGACTTCACATAAGTCAAGCAACGACGTCCATGCTAAGCACCTGAGAAAAACATGCTTAAAACGTAATTAATGTAGACCACAAGATTATCAAAACGTATGCGACAGTTATAGGAGATACAACTTCACATAAAGAGGCATTTACATTGCACTAAGCTCATGACACTGAAGCTAATACTGAAAGATAGCATGTATAATGCTATAAAACGCTTGCCCTTCAGGTGTCCGACTAAAGACCACCTAACTAGTTTCGACATGACATATATCCGTTAGTCCTTGGCAAACTCGGACTAGTAAGTGCTTCTTACTCGGATAGGGATAATTAGTCCCAATAGATCTATTTATTCACTCGCGCTCACTTAACCAGCCAGTCGGTTAAAGATGATTAACAGTTCATAATAAGTCGGGCAATAGTGGTCTAAACGCTACTTAGGCAACACGTAAACGGGGAATTTCTCACGTATAGTACTTGTGTCCAGTTTTAAAAACAAGCAATGTTTCTCACCCCAAGTTATAAAACAATTATTCAAAACAATCAGAAGTGGGGCTATGAACTCACCTTGATTGGTGAATCGAAGAAGAATAGTCTAGAATAAAATCACACGATAATGAACGACGGTTCGTAAAGACAACCTATGAAATGAAGGTTTGGTTTAATATAGGAGTAGCGTAGGATTACGGATAATGCATAAGCATTTACTAGTGTACTTTTGTTAATATATTTCTAAAAATTAATGTTTGTGATCGTATAGTAATTAAAAGGTTTTCGTAAATAAGACGAATAATAATAATATGTATTAATATTACATACATATATATGTCTAAGTAAAAATATATTTTATTTATATTTTTATATATATATTGTTCGGCACTTTATTTAAATTCCCATATATTTAGTTTTATCATGTGTGTTTTCTAATTTTTACTAAGTATAATAATTTATAAAAATTTAGGCATGACCCGTTCGTGTTTACACGTTTTCCAAAGTCACAGACTTTATTTAAAACCATTTTCAAATCACTTTCAATCCACTTTTCATAATTACTAACTATACATCATCAAATCTCTTATTATTCGCAACGTTCAACGTTTAAAATGAGTTAAACGTATAGCGTCTAAGTCGTTCACTATTAAATAAGCTATTCATGAACTTATTCAATAAGCTACACCATAGCTTTACGCCTGGGTGTATTGTATTTATGTTGGGCCTTGGCCCGTTAAGTCCAAAAATGTAGTTTTACTTATCCATATAGTCCGATAAGCAAAACATTAAATAATAAACACGCGACTTAATAATAAGCTATCAATAAGCCAAGCAATAATAAGCCGAACAACATAAGCTCAAAATAAGCTCGTGGTGTTGGGCCTTTGTTGTGGGACGCGGCTATAAGCCCAATAAGCTATATTAGGGCTTATTTGTTAAGCCGAAATAAGTTTACCATTTGTCCCTTAAAATAAGCTAGAAAATAAGCTAACAAAATATAAGCCGAAACAAAATAAGCTAAACAAATACTTCTCCTTTCTTTTCTAGTTGGGCTGAACCATACAATAAGCCCAATACGCTCAAAAAAATCAAAATAAGCTTTTACAAAAGCTTATTATATAAGCCGAATAAAAATAAGCTAGAAATAAGCTCAATAAATTTAATTTACAAGAAACAAGCTTGAACACATATTTTTTTATGTTTTCTATTTTAGGACGCAACATATATAAGTCACATAAACTCAAAAATAATCAAATAAGCTTTCCCATTAACTTATTATATAAGCCGAATACAAACAAGTATGTATCAAGATGATTATGTAAGTACAAGTTATTGAAAGATTTGAAGACTTACAAAGTTTGAAGGTTTTAGGAAGATGAACAAGACTAACACAACCCAAATGTTGTTTAACTAATACCCGAATGATACAAATGATCAAACCTTCAACAAATCTTCAAAAGTTTTTGATTAAAAATGAAAAGTTTATGAATTAATGTATGTGTGTGTGTGTGTTTTCGTGGGTTAGGAAGAACAAGAGAGAAAAGAAAACTCAAATGTTAAGTGTGTGTGATATGAATGTGAAAAATAAAGATGTAAGGTGGTTATATGCACCCCCATTGCTTCACACACTAAAAGTGTGTATGTGTGTGTTTGTGCCGTGGGATAGGGTAAAAGAGGGAAGAGGGGACCATAAGATCTCCCAAATCACATTATGCAAGTACAAATGCTAGTTGTAATCTTGTCTTATTACTTTGAATTTAAATTTGGCATCCAAGGTTCATAAAGGGTGTTTGTTTGGACGTGAGCAAGGGGTGGGGGACCAAATGGTTTCCAATATTTTAAGATGCTAGTGCTTCTTGTATGATTTAATTTCTAAGCCTTCCACGCATATGCTCATAGTTTAAAAAAATCATGATTCACGTAAGTAACGAAACGAATAACGGTATCTCCGAAAATTATGAAATTTTAAATATTGCCTTAAAATATAAAAACGTGGCTATTGCAAAAATACTACAACGTTTGGTGTCCCGGTTCGCTCCCGGAGACGATTCTCAGATAAAAGCGGGAAAACTTCCCGGTTAAACGTAAAAGTTAAACGAAACTTTTAAAAATTCAAAATAGCGACCGATAACGGCTAAAATATTGAATAGAAATTTGTGGGGTATTATATCCTTTCCCTGTTAAAAGATCTTTGTCCTCAAAGCTACGACGTAGTTTCTGCCACGGGCGTAGAAATTAGGAAAATGTGAGGGTACTTCTTTTGCATTTGATCTTCATGCTCCCAGGTGAACTCAAGACCTCTCCTAGAGTTCCAATGTACTTTGACAATCGGAATATGACTCTGCTTTAGACGCTTTACCTCACGGTCCATGATCTCGATAGGTTCTTCGTTGAAGTAGAGTTTATCGTCGATTTAGATTTGATCCAACGGTATAACAAGAGGTTCGTCGACTAAGCATTTCTTCAAGTTCGAGACATGAAACGTACTATGAACTCTACTCAACTGCTCTGGGAGTTCAAGTCGGTAAGCGATGGTTCCTACTTTGGCAATGATCTTAAAAGGTCCAATATAGCGAGGGTTCAGCTTTCCCCGTTTGCCAAAATGTATCACCCCATTCCATGGTGACACTTTCAGCATGACCTTATCTCCTACTTGAAACTCAAGGGGTTTTCGTCTTACGTCGGCATAACTCTTTTGGCGGTCAAGGGCGGCCTGGATACGGCTCTTGATTTGAATGATCTTCTTAGTTGTCTCGCGGATGATCTCTGGGCCAGTGAGCTGACTATCTTCAACTTCAGCCCAACAGATAGGTGATCGACACTTGTGCCCATACAACTCCCCAAATGGAGCAGCCTTAATGTTGGTATGGTAACTGTTGTTGTACAAAAATTCCACTAACGGTAAGTGTCTATCCTAACCTTTTCCAAAGGCCGAGTTCAGAGGAAAAGTACATGTCCTCCAAACATCTGAATGTTCTCTCATCTCCTGACCATCGGTCTGTGGATGATAGCCGTTTCATATCAATCGGTACTATTGCCTTATTAAGAGTCTTCCAAAAATGTGAAGTAAATTTCCCATCACGATCAGAGATGATCAAAACTGGCACTCCATGCCTTGAGACTACTTCCTTTAAGTACTGTCTCGTCAACTTCTCTAACGTGTCATATTCTCGCATAGGTAAGAAATGAGTAGACTTAGTGAGATGATCAACGATTATCCCAATCGTGTCTTAACCGGTTGCCATCTTTGGCAATTTAGTCACAAAGTCCATCGTTATGTTCTCCCATTTCCATTGTGGGATCTCTGGTTGAACCAACAAACCAGACGACTTTTGATATTCTATCTTAACCTTGGCACACGTTAAACACTTGCTGACATAGGTGGCAATTTTTGCTTTCACGTTGGGCCACCATTACAGCTTCTTCAGGTCTTGGTACATCTTATCCGATCTAGGATGGATGGAATACTTTGACTTATGAGACTCATGCATAATAAAAGCTCTCAAGTTACCAAAACGCGGAATCCAACTTTGATTGTTCAAACATAACGTTCTGTCAGCACGAGGTTCTAGCTTGTTAAACATGCCATGCAAATCCTCGTTGATGAAGTTCTCTTCTTTCCTGGCTTCCGATTGAGCACTCAAAATCTGCTTAGGAAGATTTAACCCTATAGTCATAACTAAGGCCCGAACTCGTAGCGGCTTGCTTCTTTCCTTTCGACTTAGGGAATCAGCCACTTCGTTTACCTTTCCTGGGTTATATCAAATCTCACAGTCGTAGTCACTCAACAACTCTAACCACCGTCGTTGTCTAATGTTCGTCTCCTTCTGATCGAGAATGTGTTGTAAACTCTTATGATCGGTGAACACGACACACTTCGTACCATAGAGATAGTGTCTCCACATCTTCAAAGCAAACACTACTGCACCAAGCTCTAGGTCATGTGTGGTATAGTTCTTCTCATGAACCTTGAGTTGGCGGGATGCGTAAGCTATGACCTTCTCCCATTTGCATCAAAACTGCGCCCAACCCTTTATGCAAAGCATCGCAAAATACCACGAAGTTCTCACTTCCCTAGGGTAAAGCCAAAATCGGCACACTATACAATTTCTGTTTCAACAACTGAAAAGCAGCTTTTGCTTTTTCTCCCTAATCAAACTTCATGCTTTTCCGAGTCAACTTTGTCATAGCTCTAGCGATTTTTAAGATACCTTCGATAAATCATCGGTAGTGACCGGCCAAACATAAAAATTAACGAATCTCGGTTGGTGTCTTGGGTGACGCCCAATCCTTGATAGACTCAATCTTAGCTGGATCAATGTGAATGCCTTCACAATCGATCACGTGACCAAGAAATTGTACCTTTGACAGCCAAAATTCGCACTTTGAAAACTTGGCGTACAACTCCTCCTTCTTAAGTAACCTCAGAATTAACTTATGGTGCCCTTCATGCTCCTTTCTGCTCTTAGAGTATATCAAAATATCATCAATGAATACGATCACGAATCTATCAAGATACGGTTTGCACACCCGATTAATCAAATCCATGAATACTGCCGGTGCGTTAGTCAAACCAAACGGCATTACTTGGAACTCGTAATGACCATAGCGAGTCCTAAATGCAGTCTTAGGAATGTCTTCCTCACAAACTCTGAGTTGGTGATAACCAAATCTCTGGTCAATCTTAGAGTAGACTCTTGACCCTTGTAGTTGATCAAACAAATCGTCGATTCTCAGAAGTGGGTATTGGTTCTTCACAGTAAGTCTGTTTAGTTCACGGTAGTCGATACACATTTGAAAAGATCCATCTTTCTTTTTGACAAACAAAACCAGTGTTAGCCGTGTTTTTAGTAAAGTGATGGTCATTATCAATCCCGAGCCTTGTATAACAAAATGTAGTCTTACGAGAATTACTCTAAGCTAATTGGGCCTAGTTGTCGGGCTTAAAGCCCATGTGTAATAGGTCTGGCCCAAATGATACATAAGAAAGCCCACAAGGCTTGTCGACTCCATGTACTATTTAAATCCCTCTCCAAGTGTGGAGATGGTGTTGCTTCTCATTTCTTTTCTAGTGCAAGTAACCATCTTCATTTTTCTCTCTTTGTCTCTCTCTCTCATTCTTTCTCTCCCTAAAAATCTTTTCTCTTTTTTGTGTTCTTGGTGATGAAATGATATCATCTAACATGTGGTATCAAGAGCCAAGGTTGGGCTTAGTGATGTAGTGGTTTCGTTGTGAGCTTATTCTTGGCTTATTTTTTCTTACTTCTTTCCGTAGCTTATTTTCATCCGTCATATGTTTTTTTCGTTTTCAAAATATTTGTTTCCTTATAACTTTTGACTTCGGGCTGCTCAAAATTATCATGTTGGGCTCATAAGTGTTTTGGTTCAAAACAGTTTCAACATTTATATGTAAAAGTGCAATACAGTGTGTTTTTGTTTTTCCTTATTTTTTGATAACGTCAAAAACATAGAGTATCAGTTTTTTTCTTTTCATTTTATTTTTGTTTTTTTTGCCTTTTAAGGGTTATTGTTTCGTGGACCTTATTTATAAGTTTATTTAAGTTTTTTGAGGGTCTTATTTTCGAAGCTTATTCTTAGTTGGAAACTTCTTATTAGAGCTTATCATAGTTTGCTTATTTGCAAAGCTTATTAATGCTTTTTTTGGTTGGCTTATTTTCTAAGTGCTCCACACGGTTTGAGCAAGGAAACAAAAACAAGGACGTGTTTGGCTTATTTAAAGGACGACTTCTGTTTGTTAAGCTAGAAGACAAGACAAGGACGATTGTACAAGTTGTGAAAGTCACCGAACTCGCAGTTTAAGCTCAAACGAATACGCAGTTTTGCTATTCAACCGAATTAGCAACATTGTGAAGGAACCAAATTCGCAACATTGTGAAGGAACCGAATTCATAACATTGTGAAGTCACCGAATACGCAACTCTCCTTTGTTAACCGAACTAACAATCCTCTTTATTAACCGAATTCGCATGTTTCTTTGTCAACCGAATACGCAATTTGCTAGCTTAAACCGAATTCGCAATTGTCAGTTATAACTGAATTAGCAATTCATATAAAGCATAATATACACGTTTTAACTCTTTTCGTGTTTTTCGAGTTCGAGTGTCGGTGCACTACGGGACTTATAACCTATACTGTTATGATCGTGATTCATTTTCGATCATCGTGGTATATTTTCTTTTTACCGACGAGAACCGTACGACTTCGCGAGACAAGATTTTCTTTTGTTCCATATTTATAAAATTTTAAACAAAGACGATGTGTTAAAAGAGGGAAAAAGTTAGTCTTATTATACTAATTTCAAAATTTGCAACTTTAGTCCCTGGAGTTCAAGTCAGATTCACCATTCGTCCTTTATTAGTCTATTTACCCTCTTTGTTGAAATAGTCTTACACCATTAGTCCTTGTTGCATTATAAGCCCTTCTAGTTGAAACTACAATTTCACAGTTAGTCCTTTTTCAACCAAATTTTCACCGTTAGTCCTTTTAAGCTCATTAATCGTTACAAAAGCTCAAGTGATTCGACTACAACAACGATTTCAACAAAAATTAATCATTGTTTCACGGTTTCTTCTTAATTTTGTAAAATCCCGCGAAAGATTCATTTCTTTTCTCGGTTTAAATCTAAGATTTGTAAAATCCCGTGAACATTAATTGGTTTCAATCTACAACAACAATAACTTTACCTACTTAAGATCCTTGCATATCATTTCACATCACTTTAGCTATGTCGACTCAACAAGACATCAATGCTATTAGAGCACAACGACTAGCAAACACACATGATCCTTTAGCATTAATGGCAAACACTCAGCACCGTTTCACCCAGATCAATCATCACACATTACCTACATACAACATCCACAACCCCACAACCACATTGTCCAACAACATTCATTCAACACGAACTACATGCCACAACCAATGCAGAATCTTAAAGACAGTTTAGATCCCACAACTGCAATGAACAAGGCACTTGCTTTAATGGCTAAAGCATTCAAACTCAACACCATTCCAACAAACAACTAAAAAAGTTCATTAATTCCCCGCAATAGTCAAATTGCACAACCGGATATGAACATGAGCCAAGACATCAAAATGCAAATGGTTGATGACAATGTTGGAAATCAAGTGAGACAAAATGTTGTGCAAAATGATAGGAATGAGGTTGGGCAAAATGCAGTTCAGAATCCGGGTATTCATAATATTGAAAATATGAATAGGCTTAGTGTTGTTTCAGAAAGTGCAAAGCAGTATAGGAATGGAAATATTGTTACAGCACCAGCTGAGGGTAATGGTAATGGTATCAATGGTAATCTGATAAGGTGTTACAACTGTCGAGGAGAAGGTCATTATGCCAGCAACTGCACAGTAAAGTTAAGGAAACGGGATGCTGCTTATCTTCAGCAACAGCTGCAGATTGCTCTAGAGGAAGAAGGAGGGATCCAAAGCACTTAAGAGGAATTTGATTTCATGATTACTGCAGATGCTCATGAAGAAACAGAGAGAGTAAAAGTGAACCGCACTTTAGAGGATACTTTGCAGCAAGCATCCACATCAGGAACTCAGCCTGACAATGCTCCCGTCTATGACTCAGATGGATCAACTAAGGTACCCTAAGATAAAAATTGTTATGATCATGATATATTCAATATGCTTACTCATGAAGTGCAGTATACTGAACTCCAAACTGAGCTTGATCGTACGAAAGAAAAACTTGAAAATTACATTATTAAAAAGGAAAAAGAATAGCTGTTCTTTGGAATAATTGGTACATAAAATGTGAAGAATGAAAATATGACAAGATCTCGTAATTAATGTGGACCACAATATTATTAAAACTTATGCGACAGTTATAGGAGATACAACTTCACATAAAGAGGCATTTACGTTGCACTAAGCTCGTGACACTGAAGCTAATACTGAAAGATAGCATGTACAGTACTATAAAAGGCTTGCCCTTTAGGTGTCTGACCAAAGACCACCTAACTAGTTTCGACATGACATATATCCGTTAGTCCTTGGCAAACTCAGACTAGTAAGTGCTTCTTACCCGTATATGGATAATTAGTCCCAATAGATCTATTTATTTACTCGCGCTCACTTAACCAGCTAGTCGGTTAAAGATGATTACAGTTCATGATAAGTCAGAAATAGTGGTCTAAACGCTACTTAGGAAACACGTAAACAGGGAATTTCTCACGTATAGTACTTGTGTCCAGTTTTAAAAACAAGCAATGTTTCTCAGCCCAAGTTTTAAAACAATTATTCAAAACAATTAGAAGTGGGGCTTGGTATGTGTTTAATTACACATACCTTTGACTACTAAAAACAAACTTAAATAACTAAAAACGGACTTAAATAACTAAAAACGTACCAAAAATACATTGTATTTGTATGTTTTGCATTTGTATTTTGTAGGAAATGGATATCTAAGAAAAGGACAAAATCGAAGCCAAAAGGACAAAGCCGAGCACGAGAACGGAAAGACCGTGAGAAGTCAAAAAGACAAAGTCAAAGTCAACAAAAAAGTCAAAGTCAAAGTCAACCCCGGGAAGTGGCATTGGAAAAAGCATCGAAAACCAAACCCAAAAACCTAAATTGTCAAAAGTGGGCCCACCCGTACCCACCTAGTGGGCCCGGGTCAACCCACTTATATACTAAATCTTTACAAACCTTTAACCTTATAAATGGCCCAAGTCACCTCTTTTTTTATAACCGCCCAATAAAACAAGCCTAATCCCACACCCCTTATAACTCCCATTAACCACAACCCCTTTTTTAAAACTTACCCCGTTAGTCCTTTAAGGACTAACGGTGCAAACACCAACCCAACTCCAAGGACTAAAGATGCACCAAACAATGACTATGAATGCATAACATATAACACTTTCAGGGACCATTCTTGCCTATTTCCCAAACCTTCAAAAATAGCAGGAACACTTTACATCTTCCTAAATGTGCCCTGTCCTCACTACCAGACAAGACATCATCCCCCTTTCTTCTCCCCTATGTCGACCAACACCTTTACACACCTTATCCCACCAAAAATCCACCTTGGCAATCCTTAGCATTTCTATTCGTCAAGGAATAAGGACAAGAGATGAAGGGCTAAGATGACAAGACTTGGGCACTACTCATTTTGGATGGCTATGATGACTCTTGGATCCCTCTCACACAACAAACACACCTGCAAGAGCTCTCACAAAGAAAGCACAACTCCTAGAATCTTCTTTTGATTAGTATAAATAGAGCTCAATTGTAAGCCCTTGGGGCAGTTAGTTTTTTTAGTTTAAGTTTTTCACCTAGTTAATTTTTATTGTAATCTTTTAAATATTGTAATGTTTCTTTTTATGAATTAATGAAATTTCAAGTTCTAGTTTAAAAACTGTTTTACTTATTTGTGTTCAAAAGCTATCAAGAATCTTGCATAAGCCTTTTATAAGATCTTATTTAAGCATATTGTTAAATCTGTTTTCATTTAAATATAGAGTACTTAAGAAAATTTTACAAAAAAAACCAAAAAAAAAGAAATCACACCAAAAAAACACCACAACTTATTTGGATGATAAGCCGGATTTGGATGGGCTTATGGACAATACTAGCTTGTCTTTTGACAAGCTAGAGCTTGTAGATTAGCTTATTTATAAGCTAGATTGCCCTGTTTTGAGCAAGGGCCTTTTTAAGTCTCTTATTTTCAAATTTTTTTTGCATTTTACTGTAGCATTGCTTATCATTGCTTATTTATGCTTATATTTGCTTATTTATGTTTGCTTATGATGTTTAATGCTTATTATGCTTGTTTTATAGTTTAGAGATCATTTGTTTAAGTTTTCTTATAATCTGTCACTTTAAGCTTATTAAGTTGCATAATCTGTTTTAGCTTATTTGAGTGCTTATTTGTTATTGTAATATGCTTAATATTGTTTATTATGCTTGTTAGATATCTGGTCTTAAGGGTTTGTTCATAAAAAATTTTAAGTGTTTAAAGGGGTGTTTGGTTTAACTGTTTTCATGGGTCAAAATGGGTCAAAACCTATTTTGTGCACTTGAGTCAATTTAGTTTAGCTTAGACTAGTCCAAAAATTCAGTTTGTTTAAGTTTTTAAGTGCTAAAACTCAAAATCAAGGTTTTTAGAGTTTGTGGTTTGAATCTATTAGGTAAAAGCTCATTTTATTTGCTTATTTGATTGTGCTTTTGCTTATTGAGAGTTTGTGTTGGTTTTGAGTTTGGTTAAGTGTTAAAAACAGGTTAGAATCAAAGCTTTATAGCCTGCATTGTTGTTTTGTGTTTTTGCCAAAGCTGTCAAAAATTGCTAAGTGTTGAAAAAATTTGAGAAAATGCTTTTTCATTTGCTTATTGTGGCTTATCCTGAATTTCAAACTCTCTTTTGATTGTTGATTCTTGTTCTTTGAGGTCAAAACTTAATCTGTTTGTAGGTTATATAGTCATAAGGATCTGTTTAAGTGCTTATTTTTAAGCTCAAAAGTGGTGATTTGTTAAGATTGCAAAAGTTTAAGAAAATTTGTCTAAGTGTTGAATCTGTGTGAGATAGCTTTTTCATGAAGCTTTTTAAGTGCTTATTTGAATTTCAAACTGCTTTTTCATTGTTGCTTATTGTAGCTTTTTGGCCATTCTTTTTAGTGGTATAAGCCACTAAGCCATAAGGATCCTTTTTCTAGCTTAAAAATAAGCTAGAAAAGTCCCCCTTAGGCTGTTTGCTTAACAGTTTGGCCAAAAAGCTAATTTGCTTATTTAGGCTTATTAGCTTATTGCATTTGCTTATTCTAGGTTTAGTATAGCTTATTAGGATAGATTAAGCCCACTTTAGCTTAATTCCTTTAGTTTAGAGCTTATTTGAGCTTATTTGCATTTTAGCTTAAAATTCCTAAGTTTTATAGCTTTTTGATTATTCTGTCTTTCTAGCTTATTATAGTTTCTTAATTTTGTTCAAGAGTGCTTTTTAGATATAGCTTATGTTCCTGTCTTAGCTTATTTTGAATTTGCTTAGCTTAATTAGTTTAAAAAAGTAAAACAGTTAGCATTTTAGACTTAGTGAAGTTAGCTTATTCTGTCACCTTTGCTAGCTTATTCTGTGCTTATTTGTGGTTTATAAAAAAATATGCTTTTGTAAAAAGTGCTTATTTTTAAGTCTTCTAAAAAGTTGTAAAAAATGGCAAGTAAAAATCATTTGGGAATTAGGGGAAGCCAAGGGTGAGCAGGACTCGAACCCGAGACCTCTACCCCATTTCAACCAAATGTTTTATACACAACAAACACTACCACTCGCCCTTGGGTCTTTTTCAGTTTAAGTTTGCATAATTAATCTTTTATATACGTTTTGGCTCTTTTGGCTTATAAGCCGTTTTTAGCTTATTTCATAGCTTATTTGAGAAGCTGTTTTCTCCAACTTATTTTTATTAAATTATTCATTGCTCAAGCTACTTTTGCTAATTTTTTCAGAATTTTAATAATTAGTTTAGTATTTTTAAACATTTAATTTCATTAAAATCGTTTTTAATTCATAAAAAATTATAAAAAAGTAAAAAAAATATAATTCTTTTTTAGAAAATTTTCTTTTAATATTTAGGACTTAGGAAAATTAGATTTGCTTTCGTAGGGTTAAAATTGCAAAAATTTGATTTTTTAAAGAGCGTGATTGAATCCCGTTCACGTTTTTAGTGTTTTTAAGCCCTAATCTCTCTCGTTTTTGGTCTAGTTTTCTTAGTTCCTATCTTTTAGTTAATTAGGACTTATAAAAACCAAAAAGATCATTTTAGGACTTAATTTTGATAATTTAGGGTTTGTTGGTCACGTTTTAGGATTCCCGGTTTGCGTTTTTAGTTAAAATTTGTTTTCCCTTAATTCTTTTTAAGTGTTTGCCTTAATTTTTCCGTAGCTTTATAAATCCAATCATAATCTTGTTCCATTCAAGCATCGATTATCAAAACGACTCTCGACTTTCAATTGCATTCCTCGTTGGGGATAACGACCCAGGAATCATACTTCCGGTTTACTACAATTGAGAGATTTTTGATTCTTATCCTTATATTTATATATATATATATTAAAGGGTTGATCAAGAGTTTGTCAATTTTTAGCGCCGCTGCCGGGGAGGATTGTATACGATTGTCTTTGCGTTTGACAATTTGTGTTTGAAGATCCTTCCGTGTGAAGTTATTTTGCTTATTTTCATATAAAAAAATTCAAAAATATTTTCTTTTATTAGTATATATATAATATAAAAAAAATCAAAAAATCAAAAATTTAAAAACATTGTCCATAAAAAGAAATAAAATTCACCATCAATATAATACTTTCAATTGAAGTATTATCATTAATAAGTTCCCGAATCAAAGATAAAAAACATACCTTTTGTGTCTCTCGCGAGGTACGGATCACCTTTGAAAGTTAAACAAACTCTAAGAGCGGTATAAGGCGGGTGGTTCCTAGGAACTACGACCCTAAAGGAGAAAGGTTTTTAATAGCTTCGCGCTTTCCTACTCTTCCGCTCCTTTGTGCGTTTTTCTCTTTGAAGAGTTACCGAGAAGCGAGTTGATTATTAGGTTTAAGTGTCTTATCTCATTGTCTGTTATTAAAATATATTGTGAATACGTTGTTGAAAAAACCAAAAAATATATATATAAAAAATTAGTATAAATTTTCTTTTTTATATTTTAGTGCATGCTCACTCGTTCTCAATCTCGTAATTCTAACCGTCAACAACAACAAGTCCCACCGACTTTTGTTGAACCATTCAATCTTGTGGAACCAATTGAAAATCAAGCTCCTCTCGTAGTTACGATGGCCGATAATCGTACTATGGCTTAATTGCTCAAAGCACCCACCGAGAGTTACGAGGATGCCATTGTTGTTCCCGAGATCACAGCGGACAACTTTGAGCTTAAGCACGGATTGCTTACCCTCGTTCAAAACAAACAATTTTTCAAACATGACAAAGAAGACCCTCATGCTCACATCCGTTATTTCAACAAGATCACTTCTACGATGAAGTTCCCGAACGTCCAGAGTACGCCGGTTAAGCTTATGTTTTTCCCATTTTCTCTCGAGGGTGCCGCCCAGATTTGGCTTGAAAAAGAACCCCCTCGATCGATTCTTACATGGGATGATCTTGTTTCGAAATT
>BQNB010137290.1:0-17874 GCA_026074375.1 Tanacetum coccineum
TTAAAGCATTTTTGTAATCAAAAGTAAAGGCCAAAAGGATTTTTGATTATAATATATAGACAATCATTTTAGTAAACTAACCGTTTTTTCAATCGATTATACTTTAATTCTTGAACCTATTATCAACCCAAGTTTATCTATATTTGTTCTCATCCCCTAAACAAATATCATTTTTTATCTTGAATTTGAATCATTATATTTAGATCGTGACAGTCTATTAGATAACCCTTTTGTAATATAATCGACCCTTTCTAAGAATAACTAATCCCATGGAACGACCTGGTCTTACCCTAAACCTATACTATAAACGGGTGTTTATACTTTACCCGTGTGTTAGTTGGAAATTGGATAGAACTAAAATTATAAATTTAAAGCTTTTGAAACACATCAAAGTTTTTGGCGCCACTGCCGGGGATTGATTTCATTCTTGAATTAGTCTTTATTATACTACAAACTAAAATTTTCAAAATTGCCGTACAGTTTTCTAGCAAACTAAACCAACTTTTTAACAGAAAATGCGCTGCACATAACCATTGTGCGCCGGTTTTTCTGCTAATTACAGAAGTACGCCGTACTTTTAACAAGTACGCCACGCTTCTTGCCCCTTTTACAAACAGAACTAGTTTTTCAAAGGAAAAGAACATCAAAACTAAAAACCCCAAACCCATAAACTGTAAATTGACCATTTAAAATGTAGAATTTATTCCTTGTGTTTATAATATTCAAAATCTTGTATTATCATAATTCCTACATTAAAATGAGAAAAATCAAAAAGAACTATTTGATAGTTTGCTTGCTTAAATTTCTAAATGCCTGTATATGTCTCTTATTTGCTAAGTGTTGCTTATTTTACTTTGACTTATTACACTATAGATATAAAAATGAAAATTTCAAAAGAATTAAATAATTTTATATAATGATCAATGTGCTTAAAAACTTAATATTTGCTATGTTTAATAGATATTTAGGAAATAATAAAAATAAGAAACATAAAAATGCTAAAATTAAAAATTTTAAAAGTCTTAAAACTCAAAAAGTACGCCGGACTTTTTATGAAGTGCGCCGCACTTTCCTAGCTGAAACTAAACATAATGCTTGTTTCTTCGTTTTTGGACGAAAATTTCTTGAATTTAAAAATGCTATCTGTTTATTGATAATATGTAAATGTAAAAAGGTATTATTATTTTTAACTAACCCACTAATGGTTGTTTTAATGTTGTCTTATTCTATAAAAGTTATGGATCCCAATTCGAGTCTTGGAAAAATTTGCTTAGGAGAAAACGTTGTTGAAATTTTGAGTGACAAGGTTGAAGGATCTGGAGACTGGAACTCTCTAGAATTTCAAGACACTGCTAACAGTGGACAAATGAAGAAAACGAAAGCTATGGTTTTTTACTAGATGGATACCGAAGAAGTTAACGATAGATTCGTGGCTCCTTGTTTTGTCAATGGGCTGGAAGCTTATGATGGGGAGATTAATCTTAGAGTGGAAGAGAACATGATCTCAAACGAATATGCAGTAAAATTATGCTTGGAACATGAGGTGAAAAGAGGAAACAAAGTGGTTAAGAAAGAACTCATTGTTGCACTAAGAGGTGAATTCTATTTTGTGAAGTTCATTATCAACCCAGAAGAAGATGATGTTGATCCTGGAGTAATTCTTGGAATATCATTTCTACGCATGACCAAATCAATTACTAATTTCAGGGCTGGAACTGTCACAATATACCCTGAAACTAATCTATTTTTGGAAGATATTAAAGATTAAGAAAAGAGTTTGGATGATTGGGACCATCTGCTTGATTTTAACTTAGATGATGTACCACTGTTGGGTGAAGAAGAACTTCCGCCATTTGTATGCAAAATGGGGAAGAGTAGCCGTAATAAAAAGCAGGCAATAGAAAACCTTAACTTTTTCTATCAAGATATAGGAATGGTTGAGTCGTGGTGAGCACTAGTCAAATTTATATAGGTATAGTATAAATCCCGTGACAATTCTTACCAGAATGAGGCTAAAATTTGCTTTATAATAAAGGAAGAAAGGCCTATAAATGCGAGAAACAATGGCTTATCATGACAAATACTAAAAGTTCTCGATGATGTTTGGAAAGACAAGGTGGAGTTAGATGGAAAGATTGTAAAAGAAGAGGAAGCAGTAAAATGGATTAAAGGTGAGGCGTTAAAAGAAAAAGACGACCCCGGAGCATTCATATTTCCTATAAGATTGGAGGGACAGGTTAACAAAAATATGTTAGGAGATACTGGGTCGAATATAAATACCATGCCTTACAGGATCTATGAACAGCTAGGGAGAGAAGAAATGAAGAAGGTTGATAGAGGAACTACAATGATAAATCACACTCAGGTATAAGCTATGGGGATACTCACAAACGTTTCTTAGTTAGTGTAGTTTGGGTCACTACCATCAAGTTGCAAAGTTTCTAATCCTTAGAAATTCCAATATCGAACCGTGATATCACCCAATAATTGTTGGTCGGGGATTCTTGCGTACGATTGGCGGCATAGTCAATACTCCGGAGAGACTTTTCTCGACATTTGATGGATTTTGTCACCAAACCTTCCATGCTGCAAGATTCTATTTATGAGAAGACGCACGAAAGTGATAGTCAAGACGAGGAAGAGTAGCCAAAGATTAAAAGAAATAAGTTTTGGCGGCACCGATATATGGAGCCAAACCCTCGCAACCGTACTCTTAAATTGAATGATCCAGCTGATTGGATCATATCTATACAAACAGTAATAACCATTTCGGAAAATTATTGTTTGGAGAAAGGCTGTTAGTTTCCTCCCTTGGTCTATTAGCCCAAATTATCCATTAAAGCACATTAACTGGAAACCTAATTATAAAGGTTGTTATACTAAAGAAGAAGAAGCAACATGACAATGGCGTACTGAGATAAGGTTAACTGATCCGTATGGAAACATTTATTTGTAAGGGTTTACAACAAAAAACCGGGACCGGAAAATTGTCAAATATCAGAAGTTGATTGACCATCATGTCACCTCAATTAGTTCTTTGGAGGTCTGAAAAGTTGACCAAGCTAGCAAAAAAGGAGTGGAAAGGGGGGGGTGGTGTTATTATACCTATGTACTCCATATTGATAACTATATACTTTTTTTTTTTGTTGAGTTCTTAAATAAATCATCTTTTAGAATTCCATAAGAGATTAAGTAACATTTCTTATTTTCTTGTCATTGTACGACTATAATTTAATGATCAACTTATTAATTTTAGTCCGAATACTGCGGTTAATTTAACTTATACTTATTTTGAGCTAAACCTGCGTAACTATAAATAATCAATGAATGAAACAGGGTCACCAAATAACTAAGGTAATCAATCAACCAAGTAAGGAATGATAAGTTATGTATGATGATAATTATGTACTCTTCCGTAATTATTTTTATTTGGTCACGTAAAAGTGTTACGTTTCACATAAAATACATTTAGACGCACCCCGGAAATACCTAGACTTACCTAGACTCAAACCAATACCTACTTTGAGAACCTAAACACAAAATTTAATCAAGTCTTGTGTTTATATCACCCTAGTGGCGAAATTGGGCAAGTAACTTGCATAAAAATCGTCCTTGGTGATTTAGTTACTAGCAAAATCTCCCTAATAATACTAAATGGGTTACACTGTAGCCTAATACTATGTACTTAATTTTTGTCCTAATGTCCCCCTAAAAATCTTAGGCACCTTGAGCAATAACCCCACTTCTATCCTTAGATCTCTTTGTGCGGCGCGATCTAACAAATGAAAAAGACGCACCAAGCCATAAGTATTTCTTAGCTAAACAAAATCTGTAGCATCACCGTAGCTAATTAATATCATAACTCATTGTGGTTTACCAAAAACCATAGTGTGATTAACTAAACCCCTCAAAAACCGCCTCTAGTACACGATTCGGTTGTGTATATGGACTAGGAAAGCTAACTAAGCTTACTTGCCTATAAATATCACTCCTTAACTCACATAATACATTTTCCAAACTCTTAACACTCTCTCTCAAAGCTAAGAACTTTTCTTTCCTCTCTATTATATTTCGGTGTTAATCAAGTAAACACGAGCACTATACACGACCTAACTTTGGCACTAAGGATTTAAGGAGCCCATTGAGTTCACATATAAGGAAGTCAAAGAGGAATACACGGAAGCCAAGACTAGGTATACAAGGTCTATTCCAAGCTTAGGGTGGGTCATACGCTTGAGTACAAGTGTATCTGGGTTACTTTCTTGAATCCAAAAACCAAGAGCTTAGGACCCTTGTAAGTTGTACACAACTTATTTCCTTTATTATTACACGTTCGTCATTATTGAAAGGCAAGTCTAAGAGACAAGTAATTGTATCCGTACGATATACTAACTCAAAAACATGCATGGTAAGCGTAAAGTGAACGTATTGTGAGCACGTTGGCTTCGATAATTTACTTATGTGGTGATTTAAAACGTAAAAGCTAACGCAACCACTACCCTTGATATATAGAAATAGACCACGACGTAGGATATAAGCCTTGTTCGCGAAAATATAAGGAATCTATACGTAAACTTTCAAAGAAAACGTATCAACTCCATCAACTCAGCTTGAGGTTGCGTTTTTACAAGGTTATTAAGATAAACTTTTGGCATGCTAAGGATCTGGATTGGAAAAGTATTAAACGATCGTTGTTTTAAAAATGTTAGATGACTTAATGAGGTACCATACGATTACTATTAAACCATTCGGACCTAAATAAACCCAACATACAAGGTTAACACCCCTAACGGCCTTCTAGTCAAGCCCAACAAGAGCCCAAACTAGTAGCTTATAAATAAGCCGCGGCTTATTAAAAAGGAGTGCCACCTCGGTAGCTTAATCATCATGAGAAGTGCTCATTGGCTTCATATAGTGGGCTCCGCCGTCTCATCTATCCATAAACGCTCAACTCGAACCTTAAAGGGGGCTATACTAGCCCAATTTGCGAGTCCAATATGAGGCACTAACATCACAATAAGCTGCTTTAAAAACGAGCTTATTGGTGAAAGTTAAACGCAGCTTATTCAAGTTCAAAGGGCTTAAAATGACTCAAATAAGGTTAACGGCCGAACCTCTAAACCCCTAGAAACCCATTCGTGTGACTATTCGGACCCAATAGCCGCAACGAGATCTTATTCACTTAATCGAATATGCAAAATAAGCAAACCGAACCGTCTAACCAAGTGCATATTGGATCTAAATAAGCTTAACAGGACCCTAATGGGACCCAACTAGACCATTTCAAAACCTTATCCCGTGCCTTAACGGACCCAAGACCACCGGCCCATTGGAAATGCTTATTAAGGCTTATACGGCTTATTGGTGAAATAAGCTGAAAGGAAGAAACTGTTTTATTTCTGCTCTAATGCAAGCTGGAAAGCACTAGGAAAAGCTACAACTCAAATACCCTTACGAGATCCAGTTAATGGCCAAAGCCAATAGACTCGAAATAAGCTTCAATACGCTCACCAAAGCTTATTTTAAAAGCTTAACGTCCCTAACGTAAGCATATTTATCACCCATTTTTTTTTTTTTTAAAAAAGACCCTATTAAAAACTATAAACGAGGACTCTATAACCTAAACAGAACTTAACGGCCCAATGAGCCCGTTAACGATAGCCCAAATAAGCTCGGATGCTTATTTATAAGCGAAATGATTTAGTTGGCTTATTTGTGCTAAATAAAGGTGCCAAATTTCACTTGTCGGGTTTAATCGGGTTAAAAATACAATTTTTTACAAAGTCAAGGGACTAAGGTACAAATTCGAAACTTAAAAGGATTCGAATTGCCAATTTTTCGAAATGGATTAAAAAAAACTTTCCCCCCCCCCTAGGGACCATTTCTGTGTATCCTGAAACCTTAGAGACTAAATTAAAAACCATAAGGACCTAAGTTGTAAAAATCCCGAAAGTTAAAGGACTAATTGTGTCATTTCAGAAACAAAAAGGGTTAAAGTAATAAATGTGTATATTTGTAAACCTAGGGACTAAAAGTGAAATAGTTAGAAACTTAAGGGTATTTCAGAACAAAAGTGAAATAAATGAAACACTTGACAAAACGGTCGAACATTAAAGATATTCGAATAATGAACGGGTTTAATAACAAGTTAATAAATAATGTATATTTATTAATAATGATTTCACGTTTATCGAGAACCATCGAAATTATAAAAGCAATGATCTTGTGCATCACCGCACAAGTGATCACGGTATATATAAACTTAAATGGGATTTAGTTTATACAATGAGTCATTAGTTTAAATGTGTAAACTAAGACTCGACCGTACTTACTTAGGTACTTAACGGTGTGATCCACTACCTACTTGGATACTTGTTATCATTCAAGGAACTACCGGCTAAGGTGAGTTCATAGCCCCATGCTTACAATTATTTAAAATGATTTAACATCTTGGGGTATAACATCTTTGTTTACAAACTGGACCAAGTGTAACAATTATGCCATGAATAACGGTGTTTGACCTAAGTTACCATAACCCCTTTTATGTCCATGATCATGAACTGTTAATTGCATAGATGTGATTGGGAATTACATTGTGCGGGCGCGAATGTTATGGATAGATCTATTAGGTGATAGAAGATCCCGTCGGGTGATGTAGCAATCACTAGGAACGAACTGCATACCAAGTCGAATCTGGATGTTTTGCAGGGTTTGAACATCATTCAACGGCACCTATTGGCAAATTTAATATTTGCATTCATAAATGTCTACCTCGGTTGTCATGAGCTTAGGAAACGTAATTACTTTTTATGATGTTTGCATTTGTTGCTTAATCATACACTTGAAATCTTGCGGTCCTACCATTGATTTACATAAACCTATGAATTCACCAACATTATGTTGACGTTTTAAGCATGTTTTTTCAGGTCAATAAGACGAGGTGCAATGATACCTGGGATCAATAAATGAGAGTCAACACTAAAGATTTGTGGTCTTATTACACTTTAGTGACATATTTTATAAACCGAATCTTTATCTATTTTGTTGAACCATTTGAACCAGAGACTTATGTAACAAACAAGTATTTTTGTTAATCCCAGTGTACAATTTTCAACGACACTTTAGATATTCGTTCTCCTGATCTTAGTGCAATTAGACCCAATAATGAACGGCCTTCGGAATATTCTAAACATTCCCTGCATAAACCTCAGATTTGAGGGTGTTACAGATTACATTTGATGTATGGACATTAGTCTGATGAATATTAATATCGAGTTAATATGATGAGTTGAAATTATGTAATTTGCAAAACAAGTTTTGTGTAATATATATATATATATATATATATATATATATATAATATGAATAAAAAAAGGGGGGAAAGTACGCCGCGCTTCTAGGAAGTGCGCCGCAGTCTGCCAGCATATCCTCTCTCCTCTCCACACATACTCCGCCTACCCACCCACCCTCCCCAGCTATCTAACAAACCACCCTCACTCATCTAATAACAGTTTTATATACACACACACTCACAGGAAGAACCGTCCGGTTCTACTAACAATAAAAACAATACGGAAAAAAGGGTTATTTTCAAAAGAGATCAGATTCTGAAGCCGGAGAGGTTGAATACATACTTAGGTATGTTTATATCTATCCTTAAACTTGTTTATTATCAATTTGTTTAATTTCTTGTCCATAAGGTTTATTATTAATTAATAGGGAAATTTAAATCCATGTTTCTAAACAATTGATCTTCCTTTGAATTATGAATTTAAAGTTATTTGTAAGAATATGCTTGATGTTGATTAATATAAACACACTGTTTATATTATAAATTTACATATAAAAATAAATTGTTTGAAGATCATAAAAAATTTTATCAGCCCAGAAAGTACGCCAGTTTTGTCTCAAAACTGCCGCACTTTGCCTATTTTCCAGAATGTACGTCGCACTTCAGGGAAGTACACCGCACATTTTACATCAAAAAGTCACAAAATGATTTAAAAATCATCAAAACCATGACCATTTATACCAAATCATTTCTAACATAACTATACACTTTATTATTGATTGTTTTTTATGTGTAGACTATGGGAACACACGAAGATGAGGCCGGATCATCACAATCTAAACGCTCTAGACAACATGAAACCGTGGAAGAGGTATTGCTTCTACAAGTTCACCATGAGTTCTTGCTATGGGAAGGATGTAACAGAGATGCAAAGTCTAGGTACAACACTAGATTGGACCAATTGCTTCCTAGACATATTTACTCGCCTTGTATCATGAACAGTGATTTGTTGAACATAATGGGTTGTGATGGAGAAATTGATGACACGTTGAGAATTAGGTTGCCTGAAGCTGGATCAGATGAAGAGATATTTACTTCGGTGGCTTGGATTAGAGCTTTTAATATCAATGAACCAATTTATGCAGAGCTTTGCCACGAGTTTTATTCGACTTATGAATTTGACAAAGTTTGTGCTGACGATGAATCTCAAACTGAGAAGATCATCAAGTTTAGACTTGGTGGACGTGCTCACAGTTTGACCTTGTTGGAATTTGCTCTAAGGTTGGGACTATATCAAGCGGTTGAGCTTAAGGAGGAAGGTTTTAATGTTTACTTTAAAGGAGGTTTACATAGTCATGAGCATTTTAATGCTCAACATTTTTGGTTAAGCATTAGTCAAGAGGAAAACCTTGGTTTATCTAGGAGTCACACTTCTACTATCAAGAAACTAATTTTGAGGGTGATTCACAAGATGATCACTTATGGTTTGTGTCAAAGGACGACTGGGTATGATAAGATTCAGAAAAATGATTTATGGCTCTTAAGTATGTTTGATGCTAAACACCAAAATGGGTATGTGAATATGGCTTGGTTGATTGCGAGATGGATGAAGAGGAAAGGAGCTGGCACTCAAAAGGAAAGTCAAATTTGCTATAGACAGTTTATCTTAAATATTTCTAGGAAATGTAGGGTGTTAACAGATGATGTGGTAAGGAATTTGAGTGCTCCGATTTATTGTAGAGATTTGGATACGACTACACTTAGAGATTTGATCGACTCTAAAGGTAAACTTATTTCCACGAAGGAACCACTAGTCGGTGGTACCAAAAGAGTTGGATATTCCTAAACCTCCGAATCTCATCCCTTATGCATGATTTTGTAAGGATAGGATTGGTATGATTGGAATATACACCAAGAGCATAGATCGTGATGATTATAAGCATTCACATCACTGGGACAGGTACTCAGGAAGTGTTTTGAGCATAATAGAGCTGGGGTTTAACAGTTTCCACTGCATGGAGCTACAACCCACCTATTATGCTCAGCCGTAGATAGACCAGTATTATCACAGTACCCACCTCCGGCCACCGAACAGAATTCACCACAATAACAGCAGCAGCAGCAGCGAGTATGATGATTATTATTGTCGAGACGACACAAGTTGGTTATGTGACCGCATGTTTTGGGTCACGTGTGTTTTAAAAACAATTCTCTAAACATTATTATTATTATTATTATTATTATTATTATTATTATTATTATTATTATTATTATTATTATTATTAGTATTATGGTGTGTAAAATTCCTCAATTGGCATTAAAACGATATTATCGTACTTTTTATTAATAATTAATTAGGATTATTATTATTATTATTATTTGTGTGCTATGCAATGTTTGTATTTGTAACATGAAAAAGAAAAAGAGAAGGACACAAGATGAAATGACGTAAACCAAAGATTCAGAATATTAATCACAATTGAAAAGTATTATTTCACTTTCCCCTTTTATCTTTCTCTATAATATTTTCACATTGAGGACAATGCTAATATTAAGTATGGGGGGGGAGATAAACTGGAAAAGTTAAAGTTATAAAAAAAGTTAAAAGAAAATCTTTTGAAAAATAACATTTTATTGATCACATATAAGCAATCTGACTCTGGATTGATAACATTACTAGCATATTTATACCACCCAGAGAAAATTGTGAGTATTAGATTTTAAGAATATAGGGTAATCTAATCTTTGATGACCTAACGATGATTTTTCTTTACTTTCTTGATTAAGGAGTGAGCAATTTCAAATAGCACATCTGTCATTACGGCTGGTATGTGTATTAGTTGTCGCTCTTTTGCTGGATCATTGCATCAATTAAAATATAGTGAGTGAGCTGGTGATTTGTTAATTCTAAAACTTGTGCTTGAAATCTTTATGTAGACCAACATATTAACGACGTTCGCATGTTTCTAAACATTTAACAGATTTAAGAGGTGAAAAAAAGTAGTAAATATAAGTAAACCAATAATTTTGTTCAAAAAGTATTACGTAATAAAATAACTAAAATATTTATCCGTAAACAGGAATTGAAGAAAGAAACTTAAATGTTAAATAAGCTTTGTTAAATAAATATGTGTTAAGTTTTGCAAACTTCTAAGTTCCGTTAAAGTATTGTGCTTACACCAAGAATATGTGGGTAAAACAAGTATACCACCATCATAGAAAAACAGAAATAAAGCCAAAAAGAAAGGCCATCGAAAAAAGAAAATAAAATAGAATGATGTGATGAATAGTTGGTTACATTACGGATAAGGTGGATCATGATTTTATTACAGAAACCTTTTTTCATCAAATAATAAATAATACACTAAATATAATTGCACCCTTATGATGTCTGTTTGGTTGCTTCGCCATGTCGGGAAGTTTAGATTCCTGTCGCACAGCCTAAGTAGTAATTTTGAACATCTCATACTGCAGACGAATGAGTGACTTCCGTTAACTATCCATTTTACACTAAATTGAGCAGTACGAAAAGATTCCATATCTAAAAAAACCGTGAGTTGCTTTGTCGTTTATCTATGCTTGTGATCATTAATTGTTTTGTTAAAACTAAATACATTTCTCTTATGATATTGCTTGAAGGCAGAAGCAATAAGTCACAGTAATGGGGGGATTTGATACGAGCTTCCAAATATACATAAAACGAGATCCATGGCAAAAATACAGGAAATATATTGTTTAGATGCATAATAATGTCAAAGAGACGATTGTTTGGTTGTGCTATTATTCATTTCAGGACCAAAATGAAGAAAAGGAGCTAAAATGAGCAAAGAAATCCCGATAAATTCACTAACGATCATTTATGAGAAAGGATCTATGAAGGGAATCCAAGGAAGAGGTTAATGTGAACAAAGCAAGAAGTACGTCGCACATTTATTATTTTGCGAGCGTATCATTGATTAGCGAAGTAAATTGCAATTAATTATACACCAAGTGCGACGCTCAATTGTCCTTAAGTGCGGCATCTCTTTTTGACCTTTTGTTTTACTTCAAAAATCAAAATAATTGCCATGTATTGATACATACCTTGGCGGGCCACTTCTCCCAGCTGATACCTCAAGATTATGTTGTAGTATAGGGGAGGATGCATGGGGGAGGTTATTCGGGCCTCTAGTCATCCTTTTTCTTTCCTTCTCCTGCTAAGATCATCGAGATCGTTGAGAGATTGGGGCGAGTGAGTTTAGGGTGAATTAGTGAATAAGCACCGGTGGGGCCATCTCTATATCTCTCATTTGGAATCATCAAGGGAGTGTAATTCAGGCTATTACATGTAGAAAATTGTTTGAGTTTGGAGTGTGAATTTCCAAGAGAGAGATTCAAATATTTTCAATTATTTCTGTCAAAGGCGTTATGAAAAACTATGATACTTTTATTCGGACTTAGGTTCATCTTTTGTTTCAAAATCCTCTTTAGTCTTTCTTTCCAAAGATTCAACCTTTTTATCATTCATTTCAAAGAAATTCTCATTTTCAAGTAACCCATCTAAGAAGGCAATTTCCTCTTCCTCATTATCATGAACTCCCAAATCATTTTCGTTATCACTTTTGAAAAACTTCATGATTAATCTCCATCATTATTTTTTTACAACTCATTTTGTCCCATTTTCTAACAACAATTCCATTGGTAGCAAAGAAGGACGACAATGGTTTTACATCAAGATACTTCTCACATCCTCACTTCCTTTTTTTCAAAGAAATGATGAGTATTAAAATCACTAAGTGTCTATTTTTCTTTTCAAAATCTCATTCTTTTCCAAAACTTCTTTGTTTATTTCCAAAGTTAAGTCTTTCTTTAATGAAGGCCAAAAAGAGGAAATTTCATTTGAGGGTTCAGAATTAACTAATCGGAAAATATTGTCTAGATACCATCAATAGAAATGATCCCATCGTTGTCTTCAAAAAGATGGGTCAAATAACTCTTAAGATTTTCCTTATGACCTCCACCACAAGAATAGACCTCTGTCATTTCTAGCGGAAAAGTTATCTTTTTCTCAAAGAGCGTGTTTAAAAAAAGTCTTTGAAACATTGAAAATCCTCAGCAAAGAGAAAATCACACTCTTTTCCAATTTGACTCTCTTTGGATTGGAATGAGATCTCTTTGTCTAATTCCTTGTTCTGAATAAAGTTAAGATCCTTATCCCACATTTTGAAAAGAGACCTCAAGATTATAGGTTTGGAAAAATGTTGACAATTGCACCTACGTAAGCAATTTGAGGTGAATGAATAAACTCTCATATGGTGAATGATCTAAAAATCTCTAATGTTAGAAAAACTAATTGACCTTCTTCTAGCACACTTCGTCAGATATTTTCTTAACTATCTTCTTATGTTTGATAATTTCTCCCACAAGAGAGTCAAAAACTCTTCAAACACTAGTAGATGTAGAGAAGTAAGAATCATCACTCTCAGGTTCACAAACATCTATTGACACCGGTCAATCATAAAATTCCATCATGTGGATGAACTCTTGTCTTGACACCGTCCGGTTAGTAAACTATCCATCTCCATACCACGCCATTATCAAAGCTCTTCACCGTGGAACAGATCTAATTAAAGACCCGTGCGTAAATTTCCTTAAGAAAGGTCTACCAAGTATCAAAGGTACTCGGTAGTTCACCTCATAATCGACTACCACGAAGTCAGCGGGAAAAGAGAAAATGTCCACCTTTACAAGTACATTCCTCTGCTATGCCGGTTTGAATGGCTATTGAACCATTGGCAAGCTCGAGATCATACTGGTTGTGACAAAAAAGACTCACGGTAGCAGTTAGCTTTTGATAAAATCCTAATGGCATTAGATTAATGCTGCCCCTAAGTCCAGCTTAGGGCCATACAGTTACCATCTGTGGTAAAGATCACAAGGTATAAGGAAACGACCGGGATCACCCACATCTCAGGAAAGTTTCTTCTTCATGATCACCGCGAACAATTCTCGGTCCAAAAGGTGTTTAGCCGCTTCTAGAAAGTTTTTCTTTGTAGAAAAAGAGCTTTCATCATTTGAGTATATAACTTTGGCATGAGAACTAAAGCTTCCAGCTAAACCTTATGTTGAAATGCGAGCTCTTGCACATCGTTCTAGAAACTTACAAAGCTGCATAACATTTTTTCTCCTTTTTGTTTTTTGAGCTTTCATCTTTGAGAGATATGGAAGATGGGTCTCTTTAGAAGGTTCTTTTAAAGGTGGAGAATTATTAACTTGAGCAGAAGAAGGCTCAGGAGAAATTGGACTGCTAACCAGTTTAACCGGATCATGAGATTTTTGGATAACCGGAGGCTGGATGTCTTTGGTGCTCGGTAGCACCTTATCCTTGGTCACCTCGGTTTCCTTCTCAGTCAAAGATTCATTCTCATCAAAGAGAGGAGGAGGAATTGGTGGCACCGGTGTGTAAGAAAGTCCGCTTCGAGTCGTAATGGCTCTAGCTTCACACCTTGGATTTGTGGATTGTAATTACTAGGTAAAAGTGTGATGGTGCCGACAGAAGTAGAAGTAGCAGGTTGACTTTGATTTGAAGAAACGCACTCAACATGTTTATGCAAATTGTTTTGGAAATCATTTGTTGATATCATGAAAAGATTATAGTTGGATTTAAACTCATTCTTGAATTCTCCTTTTAAAGAGTTGATTTGGTTTTGTAAAGTAGCTTGAACTTCACTCCCTAATCTCACTTTTCAAATTGGTAATATGGTTCCTCATAACCTGCATACTCCCTTCAGTGGTTTTCTTGAAAATATCCAATTGACTAGCAAGCACAATTTGAGAATTTTATGGTGGACTTTGGTAAGGTACCATTCCTTGATGAGGGATATTCCCTTGATTAGATGGTTTACTTTGGTTTGAAGAAAAACCAGGGGGTGAGTATGGTTATGAGTATCCGGTGGTCTTATTTGGTTCCGCCTAAGTTGGGAGTACGGTATCCGGGCATTTCATTTTGAACAAAATTACCACCGAATAGCGGTTTTTTGAAAATTGGTTGGGAAATTAACATGATAAACCGGTACTCATAACCTCTCGTAGACATTGGGCACACATTAAAACTATGATTACTACCACAAGAAGTACACCTTTCCTCCACCAAGCTTGTAATCGGATAAGCGGGAGTGGCACATAATAAGAGCAATTCATTCATCAATATTTTTCCATACTCATTCATTTCATTCCTAAAAGTCAAAGTCATCTTACCATCAAATCCGCGCCATTTGTTGGAATTCAAAGTAGATTGAATAAAGAATAGAAGAAGATAAGGGAGCAATTGATCGTACTCACTTCGCATCACGCACGGCGTTCCGTGAACATCTAACTTTGGCTTTATTCTCTATGATTTTAAACCTTCGTTGACTTTTGTAGAGAAACTTGCCACGGCGAGCGGAATTAAGAGAATCTTGATCAATATAATCACAACGAATTATAGAATGTAGTCTAATTGGTGAATGATGAAAACCGTAATGAAGGACACTTCCTTAGAATTCCTGAAACGCTCAACCAAAGCTTCGGAGAAAATTTCTTGAGCAATTTAATGTCGCACAAAATCGTAATATCTAATATCCGGAATATTTCGGTGGTCTTTAGAAAGAGGAAAGAAAAGTTGATTAACATAGACACAAGTCAATACCCATGTAAAGAATGAATTCGGAATGTCTTTGTTCGGAGCCACTTTTGGCAACCCCCGTCAAGAGAAAATGGAAAGAAAGAATTTTGGATTGAGAGTAAGGTACATATCCTGTACCTTTGATTATTCGTTAATGCGTCTCAAAAATGACAATGTGAGCATGAGCTCCTCATCATCACCTCCTCAAAAAATCCGATTTTGAACCAGATAATGAAGGGGAAGAAAAGAAATAAAGAAGAGCGATGTTAGTTTCAAACAATTTTGAGCATGTAAATGGGTGGTACAACTATAGTCACTTTGGAAAATTTTCAACCTCCTGTGGTAGCTTGAAGTATGCTCGGCCATAGTTCAAACACGGCCATTTGGAATCTCGGGATCCGGAATGAAGGATTGCCTCATTGTAGTGTCGAGAACGTCGACATATACTCGTCTTCACGGAATTGTGTATTCCAGGAAGAACGAGATAGCGCATGCACTAGTGCAATAAGAAAAAGAAGAATTTGAGATTAAAGGAAGATTAATATATTGAGAAAGTTTATAATTTTTAAGTATTTACTCTAAGGAACGAAAAACAAAAATCACCTAATTGGTAACCGTTTATTACAGAGCTTCACGATAAGTACCTCCAAAGAGTGATCAACAAGTGAGCGGAAAGTCTTAGCGAGCCGCAATGACTTCTTAGCAAGTAGCTATCACCTTCGTAAAACTCACCTTTTAGTTTGAAACTCAAAGGATCCGTACGTACCTTGCAAGTAAACTCAACGATTAATTTGTTGTTAATTTGAATGGTTTAAGACTGGATAGCTAGTACTCCAATATTATATTTATTTTAATTAATTATTTTATAACTATCCGATAGGAACTCTAATTAAGAATGTTTTTGTTTTTTTTTTATATGTATATATCCCAGAAAATAAGCAAAGTAACTTCCAAAAAGAAGAGGATCTTCAAACTCTACTTCAACGGAACATCCTCAAAAATCGTTCTCTTGAATCCCCGGCAGCGCGCAAAATTTGGTTGATTGAGCGTAAGCACTAGTCAAATTTATATATATATAGTATTAATCCCGTGAAAATTCTTCCCAAAATACTTCTCAAACAAGAGAAATATAAGGATAAAATTCTTCACTAACGAAACACAATATGTAGAATTTTTAACCCGAAAAGTATTACCTATACTCTGGGTCTGTATCCCAACGAAGTCGTTTGAATTGAGATTTGGGAATAATTCGGATTTCACAGTCAAGAATGAATAAAAGGATTTTTGAATTGAATTACACTAACAATATAATAAAGCAAAACTAAAGAACAATTAACTAGTTCAGCGAATTTATGGTGATAATACACACGTAAATTAAAAAACTGAGCTAAAACTGAAATTTTAAAATCTAAGGCACTACTTTTAACAAATTTTATACCTAAAAATCACAAATTTAAAAAGAAAATTTTAGGAAAAAGAATTAGAATTTTTTAACTATTTTTGAATTTTTTATGAATTTCTAAAGAAAAGTGAATTACTAAAAATAAAGTTTTTCTAAAAATTATCACTAAAATTCTATTTTTATTTTTCAAAAATACTAGATTGAAAAAGAAAATTATTACAAAAAGAATTAAAATTTTCCAACTATTTTTCTATTTTCTATGAATTTTCTAAGAAAAAGAAATTACCTAAAATCTATTTTACTTTCTAGAAAATACAAATTAAATTGGAAAAATAAAGAAAAATGGTTTTTAACTACTAAAAATGTGCAGAAATCAAATGACACAAAAATGCCCAAATTTTATAAACCAATTGAACCCTAAATTTGCCAATTAAAAACTAAACCCTAATTTTATTAAACTAAAATTAAAAATATAAAAACTATTTCATTTTACTAAAAAGACAAGGTAGAAAGTGTAAAGAAAGAAAGTAAAGGGTAGGCGGGGTAACTGATTGAAATTTACACTCTAATGAAAACGGGCAACCCTAAACTATCTAGAAAATACAAAACAGACCCTACGACTTGGCTTATTTTGAGCTTATCTAAAAAGTGAAAATAAGCAAAAACTTAAAACTACAAAGTTGTACTTGGGCTTATACTCTACAACTTTAACAAAGACACTTTGAACTTTTATCAACTTAATAAGCTAGAAAATAAGCATTTCAAACTGTGTCACAGAAACTAAGGATTTGCTATCTTTTCTAGTTTTTGGCTTATTTCTTGCTTATTTCTTAATGAAAATGAAAACCAAAAGAAGCTATATGAAACTTAAGATGTATACTATGGGTTTCTAAAAAGAAATAAGCTCTAAGTAAACAAGATTAACAAGAAATTTGCTATCAAAAAGTGCAAGGTTCAGGCTTAAAACTGAAATTAAGCTATACCTAATAAGCTATCTAGCTTATTACTAAATCCTAGAAGCTAAAATTTTGCACATAAGCTCTCCTATTAATATTGAGTAAACCTAGATATAAGGAATCTTGAAATAACAGCTAGAAACTAGAAATCAAAAGAGAATAAGCTAGGAATCTAAGGTACTGCTATACTACTTTTGTAAGTTCAAATAAGCTAGACTAAAAGCTCAAAATGAAAATTAAGAGATTAATTTTGTAAAGCTAATGGAGTACTAATTAAATGCTTAATTCTAAACTCTAACTTCTAATTTTAAAAACTAGAAAGACAGCTTAAAAATGTTAAGCACCAGCAGTAGTAACTGTATTACTACTGTGATACAATTGACAACAAACTAAATGCAGGCTAAGTTTCCACTTCAAAACTCATGAACTAACTAACTAATTGTACCTAAGTGTACTCTAACCAAATTTGAATTCTAAAATGCTTAAAATCTCTTAAGTCTAAAACTACTTAACACCTTAAAGTGCCCTGGTGCTAGCTATTACTTTTTGAGCTCTAAATCTTTAAAAGTGCAAATTGACTTCT
>BQNB010137291.1:0-17874 GCA_026074375.1 Tanacetum coccineum
ACCATTCAATCTTGTGGAACCAATTTAAAATCAAGCTCCTCCCGTAGTTACGATGTCCGATAATCGTACTATGGCTCAATTGCTCGAAGCACCCACCGAGGGTTACGAGGATTCCATCGTTGTTCCCGAAATCACCGCGGACAACTTTAAGCTTAACCACGGTTTGCTTACCCTCGTTTAAAACAAACAATTTTTCGGACATGACAAAGAAGACCCTCATGCTCACATTCGATATTTCAACAAGATCACTTCTACGATGAAGTTCCCGAACGTACCGAGTACGTCGATAAAGCTTATGCTGTTCCTATTTTCCCTCGAGGGTGCCACCCGAATTTGGCTTAAAAAAGAACCCCCTCGATCGATTCTCACATGGGATGATCTTGTTTTGAAATTCATCAACAAATTCTTCCCTCCTTCCAAAACAACAAATCTTCAAAATGAAATCACGAGATTTCAACAAAGATTTGATGAAACTTTCTATGAGGCATGGACCGATTCAATGATCTTCTTCGGCATTCCCACATTCATGTTTTTCGGAGTTACATCAACTCGATACATTCTATAATGCTTTGAACTTTAATGATCATGATTCGTTGAATTCCGCCGCGGGTGGTAACGTTTTGGATAAAATGCCCCGTGATTGCCTAAGAATCATTGAGAGCAAATCCAAAGTTTGTAATTCACGTAACAAACCGTTTGTTGCCAAAGTGAGTGCGAGCACTTCCACCCCCGGTATTTCTCCCGATGTTGCCGAACTTAAAGATATGGTGAAAGCTTTACTTCTCGATAAGAAAACCTAAGCTCCCACTCCCGTGAAAGCGGTTGAGGAAAGTTGTGTTACTTGCGGTGGTGCTCATTCTTACCGAAATTGTCCCGCCATCGATGGCAACGTTTATCGTGATAATATTCAAGAGTACGCTTCCCAAGCCGCCGCTGCTAATTTCAATCAAGGAAATACCGATTACCGAGCCCCGATTGCTAATCAAATTCGACCTCCCGGTTTTCCTCCCATCCAACAAAACCAAGGAAATAACCAAAATCGTTACAACCAAAACCGGGGGAATAATTACAACCAAAGCCAAATTTATCAACCCCCGATTAATCAACCCCCGGTTCCCCAAGCTCAACCTTACCAAGCTCCGGCTCCGCAAACACAAGGTGTGACAAAGACCGATTTTGAAAGCTACGTCAAGGCTAATGATGCGGTTATGAGAAACATGCAAGACCAAAACCAAAACTTGCAAAATCAAATGACCAATTTAACGGACATGCTTTCCAAATTTGTGAATTCCAATACCGCTTCTACTTCAGGTTCAGGGACACTCCCTAGTAATACCATTACTAACCCGAAGGTAGATTTGAAGGGTATTACCACCCGAAGCGGTGTTGCTTATCAAGGACCCACGATTCCTACTACTTCTTCTTCTCCTCCTAAAGTAGTGGAACGTGAAACCGAGGTGACAAAGGACACGGTGCCTCCTACTAATAACAGAAGTACCAAAGACGTCCAACCTCCGGTTGTCCAAGTTCAAACCCAAATGCAAATGCTGGAACCCGTTTGTTGCTCATGTTATGCTACCGATGCCTAACATAAATCTTCGATTCCGTATCCTCGAGACGTAATGATGAAAGGTGCCGTGAAAAAGTTAACGACCAAATTGAGAAATTCTATGAAATCTTTAAAGATTTAAGTTTCGAAATTAGCCTCACGGATGCTTTGATTCTTATGCCAAAATTTACCTCGACTCTTAAAGCTTTAATTGGAAACAAAGAAAAATTAAGTGAAATGGCTAGAACTCCATTGAATGAGCATTGCTCGGCGGTTATCCTCAACAAGTTACCCAAAAAACTTGGAGACCCCGACAAATTATCTCATCCGATGTGATTTTTCCTGGAATGTATAGTGCTTACCTTGGCCGACTTGGCCTAGCCATAACTCATGCCCTTATCCGGTGGAAAAAGCATTCCTCTCCGAGCTCACGCCTACATGTATGACTCTTGAACTTGCGACCGTTCGATCACCACCTACCGATCGGTGATCGCCGAGATGTCTAAATAAAAGTAGAAAGTTTTCCAAATTCCCGACCGACATTTGGTAGTCAGTAGACTTTGATGCCATCGCAGAGTACACCTAATTCTCGGGAGATCCATCTTAAAAACCGAACATGCTTTAATTGTGTTTACGGAAGGAGAATTAACTCTTCGTGTTAAAAAAGCCGTAACATTCAATCTGACCAAACTTGAGATATACTCACTCTAATACGATGATATGACGGCGAACGAATCGACGCATGAAATGGCTTGGAGGCGTATTCCCCCCCCCCCCCCCCCCCCCCCCCCCCCCCCCCCCCCCCGGCCGACTTTGTAGTCGTAGACTTTGATGCCGATCCCCGAGTTCCCCTAATTCTCGGGAGATCCTTCTTAAAGACCGAACGTGCCTTGATTGATGTTTACGAAGGAGAATTAACACTTCGTGTTGGAAAAGAAGCTGTAACATTCAATCTTGATCAAACTTTGAGGTACTCATCTAATTACAATGATATGACGACGAACCGAATCGACGTCATTGAAATGGCTTGTGAGGAGTATTCTCAAGAAGTTCTCGGTTTCTCCGATGTGATCTCGAGTGGCAATCCCACTCCTTATTATGACCCGATCGTTTCTACCTCTTCTCCGACTCTCACTCCCTTCGGGGATAGTGATTTTCTTCTTGAGGAAGTCGATGCTTTCCTCGCTCTTGAAGATGATCCAACTTCACCGGAAGTTGATGACTCTTATTATGACCCGGAGGGGGATATTCTTCTTCTTGAAGCATATCTAAATGATGATCCATTACCCCCTCCCAATCAAGGAAATTATTTGCCAGAAATTCGAAAATAACTTAAAGTTTGTGAAGCTAAAACTGATAAATCTTCAATTGATGAACCTCCCGAGGTCGAACTCAAGGACTTACCTCCTCATCTCGAATACGCATTTTTGGAAGGTGACAACAAGTTGCCCGTCATAATTGCTAAAGACTTGAGTGTCGAGGAAAAAGCCGCTCTCATAAAGGTTTTGAAGTCACACAAGCGAGCCATCGCTTGGAAACTCTCCGACATCAAGGGTATTAACCCGGAATTTTGTACTCACAAGATTCTTATGGAAGAGGACTACAAACCGGCGGTCCAACACCAAAGACGGGTGAATCCAAAGATCCACGATGTCATCAAAAAGGAGGTTGAAAAACTTCTTGACGCCGGATTAATTTACCCGATCTCGGATAGTCCTTGGGTAAGCCCCGTACATTGCGTACCGAAAAAGGGTGGTTTTACCGTTGTTGAAAATGATGAAAATGAATTAATTCCGACTTGATTGGTTACAAGATGGCGTGTATGGATTGACTACCGCAAGTTAAATGAAGCCACCCGTAAAGACCACTTTCCACTATCGTTTATGGATCAAATGCTTAAGAGATTAGCAGGAAACGATTACTATTGTTTTCTTGATGGTTTCTCGGGTTACCTTCAAATTCCCATCGACCCTCATGATCAAGAAAAGACAACATTCACGTATCCTTATGGAAACTTTCGCCTACCGTTTGCATGCCTTTTGGCTTTATGCAATGCCACCAGGCACGTCCAAAGGTGTATGAAATGGCTATCTTTCATGATATGATCAAAAAAATGATGGAAGTCTTCATGGATGACTTATTCGGTCTTTGGGAATTCATTCAAAAATTGCCTCTCTCATGTTGACAAGATGCTTCAAAGGTGTGAAGAACACCAATCTTTGTCTAAATTGGGAAAATAGTCATTTTATGAAAATAGGCATTGTCCATGCCATAAAGATTTCTAAAAAAGGGATGATGTTGATAAAGCCAAAGTCGATGTGATTGCTAAGTTACCTCATCCCACCACCGTTAAGGGTGTTCGAGTTTTCTCGTGTCACTATGCTGGTTTTTTATTACCAGACGGTTCATTAAGGATTTATCCAAAATTTCCTGACCGATTGCTCATCATCTTGAGAAAGTAAAACTCCTTTCATTTTTTCCAATGAATGTATTCAAGCTTTTCAAACATTAAAGAAAAAACTTACTGAAGCTCACAAATCTTGATTGCTCCAGACTGGGACCTACCCTTTGAGCTTATGTGCGATGCAAGCGACTTTGCCATAGGTGCAGTCTTGGGGCAACGTCATGAAAAACACTTTAGGCCTATACACTATGCTAGCAAAACAATGAACGAGGCGGAATCGCATTACACCACGACAGAGAAAGAAATGTTAGCCCGAGGTGTAATGCCTTTGAAAAAATTCCGGTTCTTACCTCATCTTTGAACAAAAGCGTAGAGTAAATACGATCACTCTGCGCCTAAACATATCTCTTTGCATAAAGGATTCCAAAGCAAGATTGCTCCAGTGGGTTCTCCTCCTTCAAGAGTTTGATTTCAACGTAATTGACATAAAAGGAGCTGAGAATCTCGTGGCCGTCATACTTTTCCTCCGATTAGCAAATCCGTAGAAAATGTGATCGGAACCAAAAGAGGTGAATGAACAAGTTTCCTCTCGAGACACTTAATATGGTGACTTCTCGTAGTAACTCAAGTACCCCGTGGTTTGTCGATTATGCAAATTACCACGCGGGGAATTTCATTGTTAAATGGATGTCATCCCAACAAAAGAACAAAATTTTCAAGGATGTTAAACATTACTTTTTGGACGACCCGTATTTGTTCAAAATATGTGTGGATCAAATGATTCGGCGGTGTCTTGCAGGCCAAGAAGCTGTTGACATCCTCACAGCTTGCCATAGTGGACCCACCAGGGGACATTACGGTGCCAACTACACCACCAAAAAGGTTTTTGACTCAGGATTTTATTGGCCCACGATTTACAAAGATGCCCATGACTTGGTCACCCGATGTGACACTTGTCAGCGTCAAGGAAAAATTTCGCAGCGTGATGAAATGCCTCAAAATTCCATCCAAGTTTGCAAAATCTTTGACGTATGGAGCATAGATTTCATGGGGCCGTTCCCGTCTTCATGAGGGAATAAATATATACTCGTGGCCGATGACTACTTGTCAAAATGGGTTGAAGCAAAAGCGCTCCCCACAAACGACGCCTGAGTTGTTTGCAAATTTCTTAACTCTCTCTTTGCCCGATTCAGTGCCCCTCGTGCTATCATAAGTGATCTGCAGGGAACTATATTTATGCAATGACTAGTATGCAAAGGTCAAGCATATATACGGTAGTCACTCATCGACTCTCCACCAGCATATCACCCTTAAACCAAGTAGGCAATTGAGGTAGTCCAATCGAGACCTTGAAACGAATTCCTTGTGAAAGGACCGTGGGGGGAAAACCGTGCCTCTTTGTCTACAAATAGAGATGCACTTTGGCCTTCCGACAGCTTACAAAACACCATTTGGTGTACCCTATAGCGAAGTTCGTTGTACGAAAAGCGCAAGTCATCTAACGATGAGCTCGAGCAACAAAACCTACTAGGGCCTTAAAACATGTAAACTTGACCTGAGACCAGCGGGCGATCATGCGTATAAGTTCAAGCTCAATGAATTAAATTAACATCGTGATCATGCTATAAGAAACTCCTAGATCTAAAAATCGAAAACTAAGAGAGATTCCATGACTCAAGATCAAAAAACCGCATTTTTTAAACTTCGGTGATCAGGTCCTTCCCTCTTTAACTCTAAATTGAAGAAGTTCTCAATACGCAAATAAAATCCCGTTGGTCCGAACCCCGTTCACGCATTTTCCCAAGTCTGTCCAAATGGCACCGTGAGTTACTTCCCAAATCTGCGAGCCAAATTTCAAGGTGAAACGGTCATACGAATAAAGCACTACTTTTTGACGGGACGTACCACAATTGTTGTCCCGGATCTCTAAACCTTCCCCAAGGACAAATGAATTCGGGTATTGGGTCAAGCTTAGTGACCCTAAACAAGCGCTTCGTGGAGGCACCCTATGCTTATCATTCTATTTCTTTCTTATTTCTATTGTGATGTGAGAGCTTGTACTCTCACATATTTTTGTAGGACTTAACCAAAATTTTCTGAAGAAGCTCCTCGTGATTTGGTGTTTTGTCCCGGCTCCACACAGAGCTTCCTACCTTTGATTGCCAATTTGTTTGGGGAATCTTCTTCTCCTCAATGACTATACGCTATTACAATCTGATTTACCATAGCTCTATCTTCACGTTCTGTGACTGTCTAGAGATCGGGTCAGTTCGGGCTCTTTGATTCGTATAGTTGCGACTCGTCGACGAACTATCTTTCATAGATCATGGCTCCAGTCTGCGATGTGACTACACTTATCCATGCGAGAAGGTGTTGGTTGTGTTGTTTGTAGGTAGTCATCTTCTAAAGCACTACTCGAGTCAGTATATAACACACGCCAGCATAGCGAAGAGAGACTCATCAGATTAAAACGGAGGTGCTACTTGAGCTCCTGAATACTTACACACACACACCATACTACATACACTAGGGAGAGTCAACGCGTCATAATACTATTACTACTACTATATGATTAGATCTCAAGTCTAACATTCTCATTCTAAGTCATTTACGAGTCACTGTATTTATTCGAGTGAAATTTTCTCTCTTAGAGCGAGAGTGAAGCTCCATTCGGACTCGCGATTTGTGATATATCGAGACTGTAAGCTGCAGGAGTGTGAGGGTGCACGTGCGTTGCTTGCTTCTATAGCCGCGGCTCTGATGACTCACAATGGTTGACTGACTAAGAATATTCTATCTTGTTATATATCGACAATAAACGATTATTTTGTTAATCTGTCTAGAACGTCTCAAGATTAATAGCGCTAAAACAAGGATTATTTGGAAATCTTAAGAGCTCATGTATGTAATTTGTGGCTTTTTCTCCCATAAGCTCCTAACCGGATTAATATACGTGCTGTTTTTGGAGATTAAACTTAAATCAACAATTTTTATGTAGAGTATAGCAAAAATTTTAGTCTTAGTTCAAACTTATACTTGAATTTTTCAAAAAGAAGTCTTCTCTATATAAAGTAATATAAAAAAATATGAAAAATGAAATAAAAAAAATGAAATGATGAAAAATGAAAAAAAATATATAAAAATAATAAATATAAACTGTGGGCTGATAAAAGTTTACTACCTCTTGCCGGCTCACAACCAATGTGGTAGTCTTCTAAAGAAAGCCCATAGTAAGAATAAAATCTGAGACTGATAAAAGTTTGCTGCATCTTGCCGGCTCACAACCGATGTTGCAGCCTTCTAAAAGGTCAAGGGTTACAATTGCATAAAAGTTTAATATTAAGTTTGAATTAATAAATAGATTTCTTTTTGTTAAATTCAAATATGCTTTTGAACTTTGACTATTCTATTTTAAGTCTTTAAGCTATGTATATACGGGAAACCTGAGAGTTTTTGAAACCTAAGGTCTGTGAATCCCGATACTAGTCTCTGTGGGGTGTCAAAAGCCTGGTCACTTAGCCGTAAGGTTGGGATGTGCCGAGACGAAAGTCGCTACATGGGATGATCTCGCCTTCACACTCATTATTCCCATGAGGGTGAAGTGAAAGCATAGAATATTGTCAAAACGTTGATCCACGGTTGAAATTCAAAATAGCACATTCACACTAATGATATAAAATTTGTCGGGATTGAAAAGTTACGCAAGTAGCAAATATTAGCAGAGTTACACTTAACTGATATTTAACTGTGATTTCGTTTAAAGCTTGGTTTGGATAAGTGAAAAGTTCGGAGGGGGGACGTTGAATTTATCCCTTTTCCGTTGCATTCACGAATCGAAAATGCATATTTGTAGTATATTGGATATCACAAACACAAGCTAGGCATAAATGAGGGTTGGCCAAAAATATTTTTAAATTCCCCTTAGAGAGGAGGAAAGTGACTAGTCTAAGTGTAGAGAAAACACCTTAGTTTAAGTGTGTGTATTATCAAATGAACAAACCAACCCCTTCCATGACTGGAAAGGGGTATATATATACAAGAGTTAGATGCCCAAAGGCTATGTAATGGGCTTACAATTGGGTAATAAGAACGCCGCCCCAGTACATGAGTCAACGCTTAACTATTAAACTACGAGCTATGCTATTCTAGACAATACACGGGGTGACCGAGTCTTTTCATAAACCTAACAATCTCCCCCTAAGGGAGGTCACCCCTGAAAATACAATTTGAATTCTAGCATTCTAAGTCTTGATCTTCTGACTTTAGCTCGTAGACTTTGATTCTTCATTCTTTGCCTTTATTGTACATTATGTAGTGGTTCTTGAGCTTTGTTCCTTAGACTTGTGTGATCTTTGAGCTTTCTTTGAGATCATCATCCATAATAAATCTCTTATCATCCTTGTTGCAGAATATTGCCTTCAATGTGATATGTGACCTTCGACCCGCATGCTCCACGATTTGTCTTGATCATGAATATTACTTCTCAGATTTGCGAAGCTGTTGTAGGTCTTTCAGTTGTCAAGATGACTTATTGATTAGAAAACATTAAGTGTGAAGCATTGGGGTAATTGAATTGACTCCCCTTAGAACGAGAATCTCCATCTCCATCTTTACTTGAACCTGTAATAAAACAGTTAGCAATAAAGCATGTGGGCGAATATGGCTTTGTCATTCGCCCGAGTCTGGTTGGATTAACCTCCGGATCCGTGAGGACCGACCTGTGATCAGGTAGATTCATCTTAAGACGAAACTCCTTGATAGTGATTTCCAGTATAATATCGATCATCAAATGTTAAATCCTCAGAGTCACCAATAATTTGCTACTTGCCTTTTCTCTATCTGAACTCTCAAAGACAGACAGACACCGACAAGAGTGAATCGGTTTAGTACTATCTTCAGATGTAGACATTAACAAATTGGATTTGATATCATTGACCCCACTTGATAAAGTATTTTTATGTCCCATCAAAGAGTGTTTTGATAGCAACAAAATCAAATTTCATCATAAATAAATTAGTTTTGAAAGGATAAACATAGTCAAATGGTGCTAAAAAATTAGTCGTTTGAGCACATCGAAAGGTTTTTCAAAAGCTGTTCGTCAATTCACTACCTAAAACAAGTTTGATTCATAAAGAATCAAACCATCGTTGTTTTCCATTTGTCATAGGTTTAATCCATAGTGGATTTCACATGTCACCTAACAAGAGCTTGTTTGATGTTGGATCTAGAAGGATTTCCACTTCATATGTGAATAACTTTTGTATCACCGGCATGTTCTGCAATACCACAAGGATAATGCATAGACTCTTGAAGGATCTTTACTTGTGTCCACAGTGTGGGTGAAAAACAAGCACAGTTTTTAAATTAGTATCGCTAACGATATTTGTGATCTCATGCTCTAGACTAGATAAGAGCATCTTTAGTTTTTAGTATGTCGGAGGCTAGAGCGGACCTGCGACCTTTTTCAATATCGTCTAACTCGAGTAAAGAGATACGAAGAAATTCTAATTGATCTCTGTGAGAAGTGAAACAAGAATCCTTTGAGGGGATCTTGAGTGGCTATGGGAGGGTTGTGCCAGCGTATCACTAGGATTCTTTCCATGATACTTGTCCTCAATGTCAGCATCAACCATGTGATTCTCACATCCTATGTATTGACCCAGTATCTGCTTAAAGTTTAAGGATGGCTTGCTTCATTTCACCCTTTATCTAACATTTCTTTTTATCTTCAAACCCCTCAGAGCTTACGAGACAGTCATTACTATACCATTTGGTAAGTCTATTACTAGCTTCATCTCAATGTCAACACTATTCCCTAATTCTCACATTACTCCTTTTGTAAATCATACAAATGACTTCCACGTAACTCGTGAACTTTGTCCCTGGAGTAGATCCTCTGGCCCTGGCGGATCGTTGGAACGATACCTGAACCTTACATCCATATAACACAAATAAATTAATTTATCAGGTCGTCTTAGGTGGTTTCCACAATTTGCCAACATAGACCATTCGCCTTCGCCCCTACAATATTTGCATCGATATTTGAAAGAGTTTAGCACAATAGGAGACCTAACCGACTTTAATTTAAAAAAAATCCCCGTTTTTTTTAATCAGATTTTCATAATTAAATCCACATTTATCTCCCCCTACAAAAATTTCAAATCCGTTAGTAGAATTTTGGGTCTCATTGATTTAAGATAGGAAAATATTAGGAGAAATGTGTCAGGTTAATACAAGCCGATATTGAACATAAGAATACTAAATATACAAGCCTAAGATACAGTTTAATTCACTATATTAAATGTACATATTACAACAACCATCTAAGAAAACTACCCCTCATGTCGGTTTTCTTTAGCAGTCGGTAGTCTCCTTCTCTATCCTTCCACCAACAAAGCATTCTTCTAGATTCTAGAAGATACGTCAATGTCTTAAGTCGTTTCTTTCCTGTTTTGGAAAAACATAAACTACTTGCTCTGTCGACATCTTCTTCATCCAAAACCATTACCAAAACCCAGAATTCATCCTTTGGACCGCTAAGAATTTCTTGACTATTGTAACCAATGCCATCGTCAAACCAGTTGTAGAGTACCATGACTGAACTTGTGGATTTCATTGAACCTCATGATCATCTGAACCCCATATTTATCCCTAAATGTGACGGCCCTTAGAGAGTCAATTACTGTGAAGTCATGCTTGTACTCAAAGCCCTTGGCATCCCATCGAGGTTTGGTGAGTTTAGAACTCGTCTGGATGCTCTCAAACCCCAGTTGGAAGACTTCTATGCGTTGTCAGAAAACCAAGTTTCTGGTCATAAGTTACAATAGTAGTAAATAATCTTTTTGTCTATGGGTGAGACATGGTCATGTACCTTGAAGATTCAACAAGTACTAGATCTTCAAAGTCACTAGGGTACAATTATTAAGTCCCTTTCCGCGATGACATTGATCTTTGAGATCAGCTCAAATATGGACATCTTCTTCATGGAATTTTTACCATACAAGAGATTAAAAACCTTCAAATCTGATGACACTTAAGATACTCATATGTGTCCGAACAAGCCCTGCAATCTACTTCAGATGTGTGAGACGATCATGTAGAAACCGTTGTCTTTGAAACTACTAGTGAGATATACCATAAATCGCAACGACATCACACTTGCATTCTTCGTCAATTCACATCTGATCCGGTACCATTTGCTCTAAGCCGATATCAAGATAATAGGCAGCCTTCATCTTCGTGATTGACAAGGCAGGCTTGCACATCTTGCGACCTGGAAACCAAGTAGTATATTTCCAAGTCTTTGTTGAAGAATAAGGCGCGGTTGTATTGTGACATGACACGGAACACCACACCAGTGGTAAAGTGGTTTGGCTGACAATGTACCGAGGATTGCATCCGTCCACTTGAATCGGAGAAATTTATGCATCTTCCATTTGGAACTGGAGAATGGAACTACGTCGGGATAGAAAGACATTTGACATTTCAAATGCATAGGCTTTCCAGGTCTTTTTGATAAGTTTCAGAGATTCCTTGCTTTTTGCATACCAGTCCATGAAAGCTTGCCATAAATCACCGATCTGAGCAAGTAGTGAGTTCTTTGGTGGAGATGTATAGGTAGACTTCAGAGCAGAGGCCTAGTTGTTCATTGGGACGGTCAAGGCAGATGATGGAATGGACCAGGCAAGTTTAGGTGTAGCAGGTCTGTGTTCAGTAAGAGGCTTCCACCAACTCTACCTCAAGTTTATAGTGGGAATATGATCACGTCCAACGTCTTTACCACTAGATGAGTATGCTTGTTCGTCTGCAGTCGTATCATCATCCATATGAAGTTCTTCAGGAATTGGTGAGATAGACGGCTTAATTATGGTGTCGATCGTCGTCCAAGCCGTATATTCAGCTGAAGCAGCTGTCTTTGAGGATCTTGGGGCAGCGGTGCTTGTAGACTGACCACCCTGATTGTTAGATGGAGGAGGAGGTGGTGATTGAGACGACCCAGAAGCGCCAGAGGCTCCGTTAAGTTTCCAGAGTGTGACCTTCTGTGAGAGGAGTGGTTTGAGTATGAGTGTGTGACCCAGTGTTTTTTAGGTGACCCATCTCTTTTTCTTCTTTTTCCTTGCTTCAGCCAAGTCAGACAAGAGCTGGTCACTGTTATCTCGGGCTATAGACTTCTCCAGAGCCTCTTACATCAAACATGTGGTTGGGGGGGGGGGGGTAAAAAAATCTTCATGGATTTTTGTTATGGGGGGGGGGGGGGTGGGGGATTTGGAATTCCCACATTCGGTTGTGAAGAATTTCTTTCATATCAGCTTCTGGCAGGTCTCTGACGCGTTCCCTGAGTGGTGCTTGCATAGCCCAATCAACAGCATCCGTGACTATTTCATCCACAACTTTGCGTACTTGATTGGGAATATCTTGATTCTCTAACCTGTACAGTCTAGACCTATGTTTGTCTAATCTTTCCTCCAGGTCTTGGTTCACATCTACCAAATCCGTGATATGTTGTTCGAGTTCTCCAATGTGCTTTAGTAAGGTGGGATCTGAGGAACCTTGTTAAGGTTGACGTGGTAGAGGAAGCGTTGTTATTGTCATTGTTGTTGTTGCTGTTACGGTTGCGGTTGCGGTGGTTGGTAGTGGTTGATGAACGTTAGGAGAATCGAGTCTAGACACGAGATCAATCACCGGTGATGTCATAGGAGGGATAGCAGAGGTGTCTTGATGGATTGTGATGGACACCATTGATTCAGGTTCGTGTAATATCTTATGTCTTCGTCATTATCAGCTTAGGAGGTTATCATTAAGAATTGATTGGCAAATGTTGAAGTCCTTTTGGCTAAGTGTTGTAGAGAAGACAAAGTCCCTGTAGAGCTGGCAGGCACCTCGAGAATCACTGATTCATCAACCGTCAACTTAAGATTCTCCTGAATGTTAGGTATACATTGGTTGGTGAACACTCATCCATTTGTCCAGAGTATGTGGTTTGACTTGAAGCGTCAATGGGCCTCAGCATCTATGTGTTCAATGGATTTGTCCCAAGCATGAATCACAGAGTTTGATAGAGGTTGAGACTCCTGCCACATCATCAGGGTTTGGTTCAGCCTGGCCTTTATCTTGTATACCAGGGTCTGGTCCAGCCTGACCTTCATCTTGATCACCACTCTTGACTACGGGAGGCATTTCCTCATCTGATTCCGTGTCACTTTCAGTCAAGCCCAGTTCAACGTACAGAGACGAGGATTCGTCATGACCCGAGGGTTCAGTTGGTGCGGAGGTACGTCTCTGAAAGATGTATTGTTCAGTTGGGCTCTTTTTTTTTTGGATTTTGAAGATGAGTATAACCTGTAGCAGCTTGCTCCGTACCTGACTTTCACCATTCCTTTCCCTCTACCTCTGGAAGTGGTTAAAACTTTCCAGTGTCAGTTTCCATTGAACACCACAGTAGGAAGATGACCCTAGAGGTGTCCCGAGAGCAAACCTCCAGCCTTTTCTTCAATTGGCCCTTGCATAACAGCCTCTAAGACACCAAACCCATGTTCAGTCAATGAAATACCCTCAATCAAACAAACACCTCGACCAAGACTGCTGAGAGCTCTTAAGAGTTTGCTTCTTTACCACCTTCCCAGCTTTAGCTGTTTAGCTAGCGGTGTTGCTTCAGTGGTTTCCTTAGCCTGCTTTTGTTTCTTTTTCCTTAGTCCTATTGGTTGGTGCAGGTTAGTTTCTTGTTGCCCTTTAGTGCTACGAAGTTTAGCTGGCCTTGGTTAACCTTGGTTTGGTTGATTTTGTCTGGTTTTTGGGCAATAAGAGTCAGGATCACTAATTTCTCACCAGCAAGATACCTTGATTTATTTGCTACTTCTCCAATAAGCATCGTAGCAGTCTGCTCCTCTAATGTCATCAGATGATGAGTTTCATCGAATAGCAAGCCCAAATACTTCCCTTTTGGTTCCTTACACTGAAGTTTGTAGATTATCCCAGAATATGATTCTTTATGTAGGCAAATGAAGGGGAAATCTATTTTGGATGGAACTTATGCTTACATTGCAGATGAAAGATAAACAGATTTGGTGATCCTCACACTTAGTATCACAATTAGAGTGGACTTTCTTCTTTCCCTGATTATGTTTGTGTAAAAAAAGATTCTTTTTGGTCATTCCTTAAAAGTATGGATGTATTGATTTGAATTCTTCCTACCTCCTTTCCGCATAATCTATATGAGCTCGATGATGATGCCCCAAAGAATTCTGCAACACTGGAGCTCTTGGCCGTATCAAGACAGAAGTCTTTCCCGTAAGGCACAGATTAATGATTGTCGTGAGTGCCCTCTACGGTTGGAACATGTCATTAGTAACGACATTAGATAAGTGTTTGACTTCTTTTGGATAACCCAGACTGCTGACAAATTTGATAAGAGTATCCTAAGTTGGAGGGGAAGAAAAAGCATTGTTGTTGTTGACTGGTGTGATTTGAAGAGCATCTCTGAGTGTGTCTTTAGTAAGGTTGAACCATTGCTCATCCAGTTGACACTTGTAACCCCCGTCGGTTCTGTCATAGCAAACAGTATCCTAGAACTGTTGAATATATATAGCTGGCATTGTCGAAGAGGCGGTAAACGCTCTGAAGAAGTTGGTATGCTTCAGAATGTCCACCGCAATCTTGTAGATTGGGTTGCTTTGTGACTTTTCAGCATCCAGATAACAATTGCTTTTCCCTATTGGCACCCATCTAATGCGAGGCAAGATTTGTTCATCAGTACGAGTGGGTGGTGCCACAGTAGGTGCTTGTTCAATCGGAGCATTAACATCAGCCATTATATCTGCACAGTCACATTCACAGAACGATGGACATACATATAGGAGATGTTAGATGTGAGCAGGTGCTCAGGAGTTAATCAGTTATGGATTATATCTAGGAAAGGACACCTAGATCATGTTATGGTGAAGGTCAATAATTGAAGACAACTCTTGAGGCAACGGAAGTTGACTCGTGTAAGAGAAGACTTAACACAATGACTAAACCACAAGACCCGATAACAATTTACAAGCAATGAGAGACAAAACGCAAGGGATACGTTACAATAGGCAAAACGCAATCAAAGGAATACTTAGGATTCAAAATGCAATGTCACAAAACGCAATGATTATTTTATTAGAAACCTAGTCAAAACGCAGTACAAGCAAAACGCAATCAACCCAAACGCACTAGGAAAAACGCAACAATCAAAACGCAAGCACTATTATACTTAAAATAAGCAAAACGTAACCATTTAAGAAATTTTTGAAATAGAGGTTTTACTATTTAAATATTTTAAGTGTCTTCTATACAAAACGCAATGACTGCGTTTTGTTCTTGTTAATATTTAATACTCAAAACGCAATATCATATCAGAGGACAAAACACAACAAGAGTCTGAGCAAAACGCAATCAGGGATATAACTCAAAACGCAACCTATGATATTTAAGCAAATCGCATCTAACTTTCAACTCAGGGGTTCTAACACACCACCCGATCTAGACTTATGTTCTACGATGCTCACTAAACTTCTTAACACCACCAAGGGGTCATTACACCATACATACGAACACGTTTTGACTTAACAAGTCAAACTAAAGGCGAAAATCACAAGGACATATATCTAGAGGTCGGGGAAGCAATTAGGACATCTACACAGCATCACATGAAGAATCTAACGAAATCCCAGCAGTCAAAACATAACGGGAAATACTAACCTAGATTCGAATAGTTATTTCGCACGAGATTCCTAAAGAAATGCGATTTAATGAAACTATGGCCCGAGATGATATAGATAAAGCATATATGGATGATAATAAACACAAATCATGCATTACCTAAACAAGAAATCACACGAATAGGCACAAATCAGACAAATCACAAAGGAGGGGTGCGTTTTGAGTTGAGAGAGAAAGAGAGGAATGTTTGACTGGTTTTTGATAACTTTGACCAAGTCAAAACGCAAGGGGGGTTTTATACCTAGGTTAAACTTTATGAAAATAACAGATTTGGCCCTTCAATTTCTACTTTCTAGTTTTTGATGACGATTATGCACGAATATCTAGGCACGAAAGCACACAAATAGTCACGGATTAGGCAAATCGCAATGAGTTGTTGAGTTTTGTGATGAGAGAGATATTTTGAAATTGGTTTGACTGGTTTATGAACATTTGACCAAGTCAAAACGCAAGGGGTGTTTAATACTTAGGCTACACTTTCATCAATTGGCAGAATTGGCCCCTCCTTTTCTTATTTCTTTTCCTTTAAGGTTTAATAGCTACTAAGGGATTGATTAAATTGCATAAGTGGCACAATTGGTCCTTTATATTTTATAAGCCTAGGATTCAAATAGCCAATAGCACATAAGACCCTATACTTGCATATAATAGACACATTCAGCCCTTTTTGAGTTACTCAAGTTTGACTCCCCCTTAAACCATAACCCCGTTAGTTACCAAATCATTCTCTATTATGTATACAAAGTGTTAAAATGCCCGTTAGATGTCATAAATTTGAACAATACTCTCCCCCTCAATCAATGGCCCGTTTTCTATTTAAAGAGTTATAGTCGTTGATTGAGTGTCAAATTTTTGTGAAATTCAAGTCCGATTGATTTTCAAAAATAAGATTAAACCACCATGTGACATCCAAATAATTTTCTGAAGAATCATAGATGGAAAATTATAAGGATAAAAGAAGACTTCTCTTCTTAATCAATGAATCCCACTGAAATAGTAATAATAGATCGAGGGTGCACGGATATAATATAATCCATCCCGGGAGAACTTAATCACCCGTTGTTAGGAACAGCCGTCTTTTTGGCGACGAGCTTTCCTCATTTTGAAAACCGGGTTGTAGTCTGAAATAACTGCAAGCCATTTAGACATGTTTTGAAAAGTTTGAACTTCCGTTCGAGCTTCATTTAAAGGCCCGTGTCATTATTGAATGACATTTCTAGGTTTGTAAATGCTATCGATAAACGGAAGACATGTCTTAGAAAACTATTTTTTTTTAATTTTATATTTTCTAATATTTATGGATTTTTGTGGGTTTTATATTGTTGTATTTTCTTTTTGATGATGAATATGTACATATTTACATAGGATACTTGAATCAAATCTGTTACTCATCCTTATCATCCTGAAGACGTTTGAGTGTCTCAAGCTTCATACTCTTCATGCCAAGCCGCGGGAGAATGAATTCAAATCGTTCTCTGGGCATTGCCTTAGTGAAGATATCCGATAGTTGATACTCTATCCTCGCGAAATACAACTCAACCACTCCATTCTCTACTTATTATCTATTGAAATGATGTCGGATGTCGATGTGTTTAGACCTGAAGTGCTAGACATTGTTGAAGCAAAGGGCTATGGCACTCTTATTGTCACAATACAGAGGGACGCGATTGTATGCAAAGCCATAATCAGATAATTGAGACATCATCCACATAATTTGGACACAACATCCAGACATATCAATGTATTCAGCCTATTTTGAAGAGATGGATGTGCTAGTTTGCTTCTTTGATGACCAGCTTACTAACTTATCACCAAGGAACTAAGCACTTCTAGATGTGCTTCTTCGAGTATCTTGACAACCTGCATGATCTGCATCTACGTATGTTGTTGGTGCCATGGCGGTGTATTTCAGATACCAACGACCCATGTTGATGGTTTCTTGGAGATACCAAAAGACCCATTTAACTACTTCCAGATGCCTTTTAGTGGGCTTAGATTGATATCTAGTGCACATGCACACAACAAAAACCAGGTCAGGTCTACTGGCTGTAAGATACATCAGGCATCTAACCATACTTCGATATCGAGTCTAATCAACAGGGATTCCTGAGAGGTCCTCATCTAGTTTTGTCCGCTCCACCATGGGAGTGTCTACAGGGTCACTTTTATGAAG
>BQNB010137292.1:6066-17874 GCA_026074375.1 Tanacetum coccineum
CCAAACCAATAACCAATTGCTCTTACAAACAACCAACATCCAAACCTCCTAATATAACCCGGGGGGCTGTCACGAACCCTCTAGAAATATATAACCATGTCGTCAAATGGTGTGTTTGGTAACAAGTTTAATATAGTGAAGGAATTAGAGATTTGATGTGAATCGTCTAATCCTCATGGTATGATGTATTTAGATTCTGGAAATATGATGTTTAAGGTCTGGAAATGGTGGTAAGTCAGTGGTGATTCGTGGTGGAGAGTGGTGGTAGCATGGCGAAATAAAGGGATGTTTGGATCATTGGATCCTAAGACCCTCGCATAGTTCTCCTCCTCTCTAATGAAGTTTTGGTGGATTGTATGTGTAATATATCTCGTACCAGGCACCCAAGGGGGTATTTATAGGCTAAACAATACTTGGGGACCAAGTTGGGGGTGTATGTGGTCGGATTTAGGGCTAAATTCGCGTATTAATTGCATCAGACAGAAAGTGCAGCGCACTTTATTAAAAGTACGCCGTACTTCTAGATGCAGAAAAGTGCGTCGTACTTATTGGAAAGTACAACGGTTTTGGTACATTTTCAGCTCTTGGACCAAAAACCAAAGTTGTAGAGAATTCTTTCTCGGACGCGTGGCCACCAGAATCAACTCAATCCGAGTTCGTATGCTCAAGTTATGGCCAAAACAGTGGACATGTGTCGGGAAGCTAGATGTTGAGTTTACTTCTTCGTTTAAGCTCCACGTCTTCATGTATTCTTTCGTTTTCTTCCACGACACCTCACATGAATCTACAATAGCAAATATAGTCTATTAAGTATCGAAAGTTCATATAATTAACCAATATATATATATATATATAAACACTTATAACACATATAAAAATATGTATAATTTGAGCGTTATCAATCCTAAAACCTTCATCTTGAAGCGGTTAAGCGTATCTTTCGATACATTAAAGGCCTACACACATAGGATTATGGTATCCTAAGGGACCGGAATAGAAACTATACTATATGCCGACTCTGATCATGCAGGAGATTATGTGGACCTAAAAAGCACTAGCGGTATTTATACGTTTGTAGGATGTTGTCTAACATCATGGTTCTCGAAGAAACAAACCGCTCTTGGTATATCCACGACCGAAGCCGAATACGTAAGCACTGGAAAGGCATGTCAACAAGCACTATGGATGAAACAAGCTCTTATCGACTACAACATTTGACTCGATGATGTTCTGATCATGTGCGACAACAAATGGGCGATTGACCTAAGCAAAAACCTTGTGCAACCCTCGCGGACGAAACACATCGAAATACGTTACCATTTCCTTCGGGACAATGTCCGAAAAGGAAATATCTCCATCGAAAAAGTCTCTTCTGATGATAATATCATCGACATTCTTACCAAACCCCTCAAGTACGAATTATTTAATTATCTTCATCTAGGTTTAGGAATGATGGAACACATTCCGTAAATCGTCCTCTTCTTTTATTCTAAGTCTCGGTTCTAATCTATGTTCCATTATGTGTCGTGACAACTTAATTACTTCATCCGAAGTATTTTAAGCATTTTTAATTAGCAAAATGCAAATTAAAATGTCACTCCTTTTAAAAAATTTGTCGAAAATGAAGTCCAAACCCCTCTGCTGGAGGCGGCCCCCATAAATCAGGCGGACCCCTGATTTAGCGAGGCGGCCCCTATATATTTATGGGACCGATGACAGTGGGCCATGTAACGTCTGGTTATAATTTTAAAATCACAAAACAAACGTTATCTTCTTCTCTCCTACATGCGACTGACGAAACCCAAAACCACTAAACCTTAAAATCCACCATTGAAACTCAAATTTAAGGTGAAATCAACATCAATTATCATCCATAACATCATACTCATCATAAATTGTAAGTAATTTCATTATCTTCTTCCTTAACATGAGTCTAGGTTTCTATTGAGCACAAAATTAAAAATTAGGGCTTTTCAATTCTTCATGTGTTTTTATACAATTAAGACTAGGATAACACAATGTACAACTATTATGCTTTCCGTAGACGTGGGATTTGCATAATTAAGTGAGCTTTAAAAAATTTCAACTTACATAACACCCCAATTCATTTTTGAAAAATTTCTCACATCTAAGAGCAACATAAACATGCTTTCATACATTGTTAATACATTCCAAAAACGTTTTTCATACATAATGAAGTCATCACCATTGATCGGATTATATAACTAATATATTTTTTGACGCGTTTAGATGAGCAAACTTGTATTAAGGAGTGTTTGGGTTAACTTATAGGTTTTTGTTTAGAGTCGTGTTAACTACCACTTCATATTTGTCAAATGTATGCACACACTAGGCAATAACTTTAAATATTTTAAAATTCGAAATGATATATATACTAAAATTCTCGTGTTACTAGGTAAAATTATGTTTCAAGCCAAACTTGAATATACCAAAATCTACATTCCTCAAATCTCAAACAAAAAATACATTCCTAGCCATCTAAAACCCTTTATTCAAAATCTAGAGTCTAGGACAATTTACGAAGGACGTGTAGGTTCTCCGGAATTCATCCAACATGATTGCATTCAAGTGATGTTTCAAATAATCCAACTTTAATACCTTTAGAATGTTGATGAAGAAATCTATCCTAGATTCTTGTTAGAACTATATTCTTCGGCCGAACTCGTAAGAAACAATGATCAAACACTTTCTTTAAAATTTTGGACATTAAATAAAACATTTTAACTCTCTCTTGAATCCCTTGCTTACATTATTCAAACCCCATTAAGAGGAGATTCTGTCTACTCAGATGATTATTCTCTTGAGCCTCTAAGTGTTAATCAAGAAATGAATAATCATTACCAAACCAACATCCCAACACCAAATGAAATCATATACTTCATTGCAATTAATGGAAAAACCGAAACTCCCAACAAAATTCGCAAAAATAAACTCCGTCATGACATGAGATCTTGGTATGAAATCATCCAAGATAATGCTTTTGGTATTGGAGAAAACTCCGACTATCTTTCCGCATCTTCATGTCACATGATATATTGTATCATGAGGAGCATATCTTACAATTTCACTTACTTCTTGTTCAAACCAATTGTAAGCATAAAAAATCAACCAAACTCACCAATGCCTTATGGCTTGTTGCTAACTCGTCTTTATAACTACCTCATCCTAATAAAACCAAATCTCCAAAAATCCAAATACATGGTCTATCCCCATACCATGGCGCCTTGGTAGCACCACGATAGGTTCTACATCAACGCTTCAACATCAACTAATGAAGATGAAAACGATAGTTAGGTGATCACAAGTGTGATTTAGGATGAAACTATTTCAACATGTTAGTATCTATTTCTTTGTGTAATATGATGAATACTTGCTACTTGGATATTTTGGTACATTGATACTATACTACCTTGATTTGTCCTAGATGAATATCACAAAATTATTATCTCTAAACTATGGATGCATGCTGGATGATTCCTCTTACTCACTATTCTTTTACTTGATCACATAATTGAATTAGACTAGCTTGCCCATCTTATTTGGTATTTAGCTAGATTAGTTGATTCTTGGGAAATAGGAATTGCTGTAAACAGCCATCTCTAGCCTTCTGTTTTTTGCACAGAATTGAAAAACAGGAAATACTAGGAAAAATTCATAACCCAGAAAACGGCACCCATATACATAGGATGGCCCCCAAATATATCTGGGAACGCCTCAGTATTTAAGGAGACGTCTGCAGCAGGGTCACGAAATTTTTACTGTTTCCTTTTTTTCTGAAACTTTGACCTCCTTTATACTAGCGACAACTGGTCTGTTTAGACAAACACATTTTGGAACCTACATTCATGCAACACCATGCTTTTCTAAAACTACATTACCTCTTCCATTATATAAACCCTTTATCTTCTTCATTCATCATCATCTTGTCTTCTTCTCTTCTATCCTTCTTCATTCTTCATGCCTTCTTTAAATCCCTCCTTAAACTTCTTAAGAAAACCTCGAATCTCGGCAAGACAAGTTTGGAGAAAAACCAATCCTATACCACAATCACCACCTCAATCTCAAAATGCTTCACCACTACATCCTCCAAGAGTTAATAACTCTCAACCTTCACCTCCTCTATCCCAAAATCCTCTTAGGGATCAAATGATGAATCAACTTCATCACATATCATATCTACTTGAAACCAACCTCCAAAATGCAACAAATGTCTACACCCAAGCACCACCATCTCCACAATCTCCACCATCACCCTTGATTCACCCCGCCACTCTTGACCAATTCAACTTTCACTCGGGTTTTTATCATTGTTGCATGTACACCCAAAATCAATTTCATTCATTAAGAGATGAGCTCAATTGGATTCAATTTCTTCTCACTCGCCTTCCTACTCGAGTTCATGTCCCTTAAAACAATGCCTCACCAACTTCTCCACTTTCCCCTCGTCAAAATTAAACATTCTTGAAGACTAATCTAATAACATACTAGATGAGAGGGAAAGAGAGGTGATTCTAGAGAGAGAGTGGGTTGGATGAACACTTAGAGAGAGAAAGTTAACATAAGATGAAATGCATAAGTGTGTGAAAAATGAACAACCAACCACCTCTCCAAAGCATGGAGAGGTGTATAAATACTTACATGTGGACATGGGCTTGGGCCTTCATGGGTTTGTCCATGGGCTTTAGCTAACTAGCCTAGTAAGTTTCCAAAAATTAACTTAACGAGCTAACTACAATTATATATGGAAGTGACCGACACTTTCGTGTTCCTAACAATCTCCCCCTAAGGGAGGTCACTCCATTTTACAAAAACTTAAACCTAGCATACTATGCTTTATCTTTAGTCTTGAGCTCGTAGTCTTTAACTTCTATCATTAACTTGTGATTTGATGTAGTGATCATTGACTTTAGGCTTGAGCTTGTTCCTTTATCTTGACTTGAATGTGAAAATGTGATCTTGAACACCTTGAGATCATCAACCAAGCATAATCTCGATTTGCCATCTTGTAAACTTTGCCATCTTGTGAACTTGTGACTTCTGGACCGACATGCTCATACCTTTCTTGATATGTTATCTTGAAAAGCTTTAATATTGCATCTTTCTTGAGGTTCTTTAACTATAACACTTCGTCACTTCGAGAAAGACGTTCGGTATCAGAGTGACAAAAACTTCTTTGAAATTCTTTGACTTTAATACTTCATCACTTTAAGAAAGACGTACGGTATCAGAGTAGCAGAAGTCTTGAAACATGTACTTGAGCTTTCATGATGTCTTTATGTTTGTCGGTCGGGTATGAGCATGTGGCTATGAATCTTGTGAGTCAGCTGGAATCAGGTACCTTCACCTCCATCTTTAAGTATCCTGTATTAAAACAGTTAGCAATAAAGCGGGGGACGAATATGGCTTTGTCATTCGCCCGTGTTTGGTTGGAGTAACCTTCAAATCCGTAAGGATCGACCTGTGATCAGGTAGATTCAATTTAAGAATAATCTCCTTGACAGGATTTCCAACTGTAGTATTGAGTCTTTCTAACACATATGTATTAGATTCATTGTACTCAACATGTTCTCATTATCGGAACATCTCAATGCAGACAGCACGATAAGAGTGAACCAGTGAGTTACTGTCTCACCGATTAAAATAGAAAAATTGGTTTGAAAATCAATCGACGTATCACTTGCTAAAGTGATTTTGTGACACATCGAGAGTTTTAAGCAATTCAAAATTCATTAATCGTCAATCCATAACCTGGAACAAGTTTGATTCATAAAGAATTGCACCATTATTTCTTTCTAGTTGTCATAAGTTTGATTCATAAGAATCGCACAAGTCACCTACCATGAGCTTGTTTGATGTTGGCTCAAGCAGGATTTCCATGAGTAACATATCACTTCTCGGATGTCTACATAGCAAAAAAAATCACAAGGATAATGCTAGGACTCTTATTATAATATCTTTAATTCACATTGGGAGTGACTTAGCAAGCATAATTTTGACCAGTGTCCTAATGAGATTTATGATGATATCTTTTGCTCTAGACTCAATAGTGCACTTTGGTTTTAGTGACAGACTGCCCACCTTTTCAAGATCTTTTGAGAGAACCTTAGTGTAGGGAGGGTTGTGCAATAACGTCACTGGTCCATGACGATCTTCAATGTCAGACAACAACTTAGTGTTTTTGACTGTTTGTTGTATGACCCGTGATCCTGCCTAAGAGTGTATGCAGGCTTCTTCTTTCACTTCCTTTGATAAGATTAAGATAGATTTAAGAGTGGTTTTGTTGGTTAGTTTAGTAGTGAATGGGATAAGGTTAGTATAAGCACTATTGTGAAGTTTAGATGGATTTTTGGAAGCGTTTACGAAAAATAATGTTGCTAGTCCATTTTTGTTTGGAGGTTTTCGGACACTTAAAAAGGTCGTCATTAGCCGAGAAGTTAGTTTTCGGATAAATCATTTCAAATAGATAGATTTTCATATCTCGAACACTAAAAACGGACTTAAAACGACCTAGTTATGACCAAATGAAACTTGAAACATTTTTTTGGCAAAATGATTTTAATACAATCAGATCAGAAACTTAAATGACCATTTTGGAGCCTTTTGAGTCCGTTTCGGCTAAAGTGTAAAACACAAACATGGCCTAAAATGACGTTTCCCTTCCAAAATCGTGCTAGAAATGCTTTATGAGTGAGTTAAACCTTAGTTTTCGTCAAGTTATTTTCAGACATATAATTTTATATATAAAAAGCGGGTTAGGTCCGTTTAGGTTCCAAAAACTTTAGAAATAATAACTTAGCGTTTGAATATTATTACGAAAGACTAGAGGTTGCCTAGAGACGATAAGTCGGAATCTCTCTGATATGTGTGTAATTACATATACCTTTTACCTAATAAATCGACCCTAAATGACAAAAAACGCACATAAAATGCCATAAATATGCTTGTTTTTGTGTTCGTACTGTGCATGTACCGGATATAAAAGAAAAGAACAAAAACAAAGCCAAAACAACAAAACCGAGAACGAGAACGAAAAGAGCATGAAAATAAAGTCAAAATCAAGCCAAAAAGTCAAAGTCAAATCAAGTCAAAGTCAACCCCGAGAAGTGGCATTGGAAAAAGCATCGAAAACCGAACCCGAAAACCTAAATTGTCAAAAGTGGGCCCACCCGTACCCACCTAGTAGGCCCGGGTCAGCCCACTTATATAAACTCATTTAAACCCTTTTTTATATAAGCCTAAAATCCCAATACACCCTTTTTATATAATACACGGCCCAAATCAAATCCAAAATCCCAATCCCCTTAACAGCCCGATAGCCCAAACATCTTTTATACTTACACCGTTAGTCCTTCAAGGACTAACATTGTTAGTCATTGAGGACTAACTATGCAAACACCACTTAACCTCAAGGACCAAATATGCAGAGTACAAGGACGATTCTTGCAATATGATAATACACTTTAAGGGGCCTTTGTTGCCATTTCCTCTAAACTTATCCCCTGCAACAAAAACACTGTATATCTCCCTCATTTCCCCGCCATACCCTCCACCTATCACTTTTATATCCTCTGCAACAAACAGACAAATACATCACCTTCACCTCTTCCCCAAACAAACCCCACCCCCACATGGGCTCTCATCCACGCTGGCAATCCCAAGCGTGTTAATTGGTCAAGGAAAAATCAAGGGTTGTGATTAACTGGATTGGGGGCCAAGGCAAATTGAGGGCTATGATTAGACTTGAAGTTCTCTCACACAGAAAACACAACACAATGAGGAGACTTGAACTGCTTATAAAAGAGAAAGAAGACAGAAGTGAAAAAGATATCTAGAGTAGTTTTAGTTTTTTTTAGTTTAAGTTTTATTAGAATAGCTTTTTTACAGCTTATTGTACTTTAAAATTCAAGCATTGTAACCTTTTAATGATTTAATGAAAAGTTAAGTTTTTATGCAAATCTGCCCTTTTTTATTTTTTCATGACTTTAAGCTCTTTTGTTCAAAAGTCCTTTTTATAAGCTCTTATAAGCTCATAGTACCTGTTTCACTCATCTAAGCTCATACACTAGCTTTTGGGAGTTTTTATGTGTCATTGAAATCAAATTTGGATATTTAAGCTTTTGGAAGATAAGCTTGAAATGGAAGAGCTTATGGGGTTATTTAGCATTGCTTATTTATAAGCAAGGGTAGGATTTAGAGCTTACTTAGGGTAAAAACTCCTGTTTTGAGCAAGGAGTCAAGGTACTTTTGCTTTACTTCTTTTAAAAGCTTATTTCTAGTTCAGCTTATTTTAACTGCTTATCTTTGCTTATTCCTGCTTATTATGTGTTTGTTTATGCTTATTAGTATCTTTAGTTGTTAGTTGATGCTTACTTGTCAATTAGATTTCATTTGTCTGAGTTTTTCATTTAAAACTGCCCTTTGTCCATTTTTCATCTTCAATTTTCAGATATTTAAAAGTGTTTTTGGATCTTGAGCTTATGAGCATAAGCTCATTGATGGTCATACTCCTCATCTGTTTTCAAAAATCCAAGGTTTACACTGTGTTTTATAAGCTAAATTTGATTGTTTTGTGTGTTATTGTAGGGTTGTTTGTGAGCTAAATTCCTAAATGTTGTTTTTGTCATAAGCTTAAAATGGGTCAAAAATGGTCAAAATGGTCAAAAAATGGTTTACAAAAATGGTTTGAGGTCATTAAGGCCACATTTTGAACAGCTTTAATTGTAGTCATTTTAATCTGTTTTTAAAAGTTTTTAGAGTTTAACAATAAGTATTAAGTTATTTTCTATAAGTAGTATAAATCTGAGTTTTTAAGGGCTTTCAAATTGTTTGTTCTTAATTTTTGGTTAAAAGTGTGTTATGAGGTGTTGTTCTTACTTCCATTTAGAGAAAAAATACAGTAGGATAGTTTACCTTTGGTTTACTTATATTCTTGTAAAAATTTGTCAAGGGTTCTAAGTTATTTTTCAGTTGCAAAAGTCCATTTTTCATCTTCAATTTACATGATACCTTAAAAGGTGTTTTTATGGGTGTTTTTGGATCTTGAGCTTATGAGCATAAGCTCATTGATGGTCATACTCCATCTGTTTTGACTTGGTTTTCAATTTAAAGTTTATTACCTAGCTTATTGTTGAGTCTGCTTAAGCTCATTTTGTCTTTTCAAAATTTAAAAAAATCAGTACCCTGTGCAAACTGCCACTTTTTACAGCCCTTTTTCTTAGCTTATTTGCATTTCAAACTCTGTTTTCTTTGCTTATTTTAGTAGCCACTAGTATAAGCCTTAATCTAATATAAGCCTTAAGCCCATAAGGTTCCATCTTGTGGCTTAAATTTAAGCCCAAAAGTGCCTCATTAGGCTGTTTTTGTATGCAGTCTTGGCCCTTTGGCTTATTTGATATTTTTTAGCTTTGCTGCCTATTTAACTTGCTTATTTTAGTTAAGATTAGCTTATTAGTTATAGGGCTGCATCTGTTTTGCTTATCTTTCATTTCCTTTATTTGTGTTTTAAGTAGCCAAGTAGTTTAAGCCCTTTAGTGCCTTAGTGATTTTTAGCATTCTGTCTCCTTTTCATTTGCTTATTTTGTGGCTTATTTAGTTTAGGTTTTGCTTAGAATTGCTTATTAGAAACTTAGGATTATAGGTCTTAGCTTATTAGGTTTGAGTTTAGCTTTTTAAGCTTATTTGGTTTAAGCTAAAATCCAACAGCTAGGTTGTTAAAGTTTTTAATACTGTCACCAATTTTCAGCTTATTTCTAGCTTATTTTTTATTTTTGTAAAAAGTTTCTTTTTAAAAGTTTTTTGTTTCAGCTTAATTTATAATTTAAAAAAAAGAAAAAAAATGTTTTTTAAAAAAGAAGAGGCCATGGGGGTCGAACCCATGACCTCCTCTTTCACACACACACGTCCCACAATGCACACACACTAACCACTGCCCTTGGGTCTTTTCACCTGCAAGATTTTACCAAATTAATTATATAAGCCCACTTTTCTTCTTTACCTTTCAGCCATTTGTGGCTTATTTCCACCTTATTTATAAGCTCCTTTTTATTTTTCCTGAATTCAGCACTCTTCAAAGTATCTTTCATGATTTTTTTAGATTTTTCTAAAATTATTTAGTATTTTTTATGAAAATTTCTTTTTAAAACTGTTTTTAATTCATAAAAAATTAAATAAAAATCAAAAAAATATAATTCTTTTTTTTAAAATTTTCTTTTATCATTTAGGACCTAGGAAAAATAAATTTGCATCCGTAGGGTTAAATTTGTAGGATTTAGTTTTTTAAAGAACGGGATTGAATCCCGTTCTCGTTTTTCGTGTTTTTAAGCTTAAATCACTTTCGTTTTTGGTCTAGTTTTCTTTGTTCTTACATTTTAGTCATTTAGGGTTTATTAAAAGTGAAATAATCATTTTAGGATTAAATTTTGATAATTTAGGTTTTTTAAGTCGCGTTTTTACGTTCCCGTTTTAGGTTTTAACTTAAATTGCTTTCGTTTTAGGGTTTCTTTACTTGTTTTTGCATTTTATTTGTAGAAATAGATAACCAATTCAAATCTTTGATTATTCAAGCATAATTCCCAAACCGACACTCGATTTTCAAATTCACGCCTCGTTGGGACATAACGACTCGGGAAGGTTTTTGTGGAGTTTACTTTGGATAAAAGTAAATCTCTTTTAAAAGCCTTACGGAATATTTATCATTGACATTTTTTATTCTTATTATATATTTATATATTATATATATTTAATATATATATAAAGGGTTGAATTTAAACTTGTCAATTTTTGGCGCCGCTGCCGGGGAGGCCTTAAGACGATTATCGAGTTGAAGTTTGTTGTGCTTTAAAGACCCTTCCTTGTGAAGTTATTTTCTTTATAAAAATACAAAAATATTTTTCATTTTCTTTTATTAGTATATAAAAACAAGAAAAATAAAAAAAATAAAAACATTGTCCTAAATAAAGATAAACAATTCATCATCAATATAATGCTTTCCATTGAAGCATTATCATAATAAGTTCCCGAATCAAAGATTAAAACTTGCCTTTTGTGTCACTTGCGTCTACGGCTCACCTTTAATTGATTAACAAACTATAAGAGGGGTATAAGGAGGGTTGTTCCGAGGAACTACGACCCGAAAAGAGAAGGTTTTTAATAGCTTCGCGCTTTCCCGCTCCTCCGCTTCTTTGTGCGTTTTTCTTTTAAAGAGCTACCGTGAAGCTTGTTGATTAATTGGTTTAAGTTGTCTTATCTCATTTTGTCCTTTAATAAAATGAATTGTTTAAAAAACCTAAAAACCCAAAAATAATATTCTTTTTCTTTTTATTCATTTAATTCTTTTTTTTAACCCTCTATATTGTTTAATTCTTATTGCGTCATTTGACTATCGTTTAAATCCCCTTTACACGATTAAAGAATGCTCGTCTTGTGGAGCTTTGTACACTACAGACTATTGTTGTTCTAAAGGGGATCTCGTAGACAAGATCATTCGTGATCCTAATAAAACACCCAACTCGTCTCAACGACCCCCTCAGAATTGTGCAAGGTGTGGAAACCCGGTTGATGGTTCGTATTGTCGAGGATGTGCTCTTTTACGAAAGAAATTTAAGGAAGATTTGTTTACATATTGTGTTGAAAATGGAATTTTCTAATACCTTCAAGATACTTCTGAGTCATCCAATGACAATATCAACGTTGTTAATGCTCCTTAAGAGCCATTCGTTGTCAAACAGGACCCCGGTGAAAATTCCTCGCAAAGTCCTCCACATATTGACCACAATTGTTGTTACGAGT
>BQNB010137293.1:0-14115 GCA_026074375.1 Tanacetum coccineum
AACGGTTTGGTTCGGTTTTTACGATTCGGTTTTTGGGCGAAAACCGAACAGAATTTTTTGGTTTTTTAAAAATTAAAAACCAAACCGTCGGTTTTATTTTCGGTCGGTTATTTCGGTTCGATTTTTTTTTTGTTTACGGTTTGGTTTCGGTTTTTTCGGTTTTTCTGCTCACCCGTATCATTTGATATGTTTTTCTACTATTTTTATTATTCCTTTTGACAACAAATCGTCCTCCTACAATCTAACAAATATTATCTTTTATATAATAAACGAATTACATCACTTCAAAAAAAATTAAGCCAATTAGATTGCTTTATTTTCACATGTGGCAAAATCGGACATTCTTATTAGCTAATTGAAAGTCAAAATTGAAAAAAAGGTCAAACTTTGATAAATTTGACGGAGAAAAAAACACATAAAAATATAGGTGTTAAATTTATATAAATGAAAACTAAAAAAAAGGTAATTAATAAAAATTTAGTAGTTGTATTTTAAATAAATTATATTAAGTTAAGTGTAAACTTATAAGTTTTTATGTTTTTTAATAACTTTAAAAAAATAAACAAATACCCTTGAACTTTATATCCTCTATAATTTTTATTTTAGAAATACAACATATATGTTGTTTTGAAAATACAACACGTATATGCACGAAATTATAAATATCAAAATAAAAGCACTAGTTATTGTGTATGTGAATATATACATAAGGATATATAGAGTTAATTGCAAAATTCGTCCTTATGGTTTGGCCAAATTGCACGTTTTGTCCGCGTAGTTTGGAAATTGCAAGCGGCATCTTAGTGGGGAAACTTTGAGTCCGTTTTATTTCTTCGTCAAACTGAAATGACTATTATGCCCTCGTGTTATCCTCTTTGATTTTTCTTTGCATTTTTATTTTTAATAAAAGTGAAAAATTAAACTTTAAACAGAATTAAGAACCATATTCCCAGATGTTTCCAAACCCCATATCTTCAACAAGCCAAATCTCTTCCATCTTCACACTAAAAACACTTATTTATACACATTTTAGACTTTATGATTTAAGATCATACACACAAATTAAAGATTTAGATCTAACAATATTCAACTTAAAATCAAAATAAGAACACAACCCTTGAAAACTAGATCTGAGATCAAATCCTTTATTCTAACAACACAACCCTATCAATCTTTAGTATTCTTCTTTTCCTCTGATGCACTATCACTGTCGCCTGCAATCAGCCGTTGCGCTGCCTTAACCAGCCACCACTAGCCAATCAAAGGATTTCGGTATCTTCAAAGAGGGAACAAACATACTTCACCAACAATCTTGTGAAGTATAGACATTTTCTATTTATTTTTTAAGATTAGTTATGAATAGATATGTTTTGATGGGCGGAAAGAGGTTGAAGATAATCAAATTTGGGAAAATTCTCTAAATAGATAGCCACCCAAAGTGTAAACTTTTATTAACATGTATGGTCCGCAACAACAACCGGCAAAATCAAATCTTTGGGTGTCCCTTCATTTATTTCTTCAAAATCATGCCAGGAATATTATTTTGTTTGGAGACCTTAATGAAGTTAGATGTGAAACTAAGAGGTTTGGTTCTTCATTCTTAAATAGTGATGTTGTGATTTTTAACTCTTTCATTCGAGATGATGGTCTTATCGACCTTCGAGGTAAAATGTTTACTTGGATGAACAAAACCAGAACTAAGTTGAAACTTGATCGCTTCCTAGTTTCGGATGGCGTTCTCCATGCTCATTCTCATATGCAGGTTACTGTTCTCGATAGAGTTTGGTCGGATCACAACCCTATTCTATTACACCGTAAGAAATCTGACTTTAGTCTGACTCCTTTTAAACTCTTTCATTCATGGTTTGATCGTATTGGTTTTGATGATGTGGTTAAAGAGGCGTGGAATAATTTTTCGTTTGAGGTTCATGGTTCCATAATGACTTTTCATGATAAATTAAGAGGTCTAAAAACTCATCTCAAACTTTGGTATTCCCACACCAAAGATAGTGAACATAGCAGGAAACAAAGTATTTTGCATTCTTTGAGATTGTTAGATGAAAAGATTGATGCATGTCGAGCAAATGATGAAGATAGAGAGCTCCGTGTTAATAATTTGCTTGAGTTAGAAGGTGATTGTATCGTTGTGTGGTGTATAATTTTATGATTCAAGTTTTAAATTTATATTTTGCCGACTTAACCAAAAACAACACTTTAACGGGCAGTGTACCCAGTCGGTGGTAGTTTCGTGGTAAGTAGGGTGTCGATCACTAAGAGCAAGAAACACTTTCAATTTATTAATACTTTGGTTTTTCTAATCTATGTTAAACCTATGGGAAACCTATGTTAATCCTAAACCTAATGGATAAGGGGGGGTTTTCAGTCTAAGAGACTGACATGGGTTTGGTGGTGACTAAAACCAATTCAAGACACTTAAACGCACGCAAGCAAATTACCAGAAGATAAAAGAGCGGTCAAGCCAAATATAAGAAAACTGTATTAACCATTATTAATCCAATCAGAACGTTGGTTTGTTTATTTAGTGCAATGATTACTTATCTCGAGGTGGCATATCATTCTTAAGATTAATGTGGTACTTCTTCCTTAAACCTAGACACGTAGAATTCTGTCACAATTAAACGCATCCGCATAAAGCATCCTTATTTGCTGATTATAATATATCTTAAGGATTAAAGCAATGATGATCTTGTTAAACCCTAGCTCATGGAGACTTTACACACGTACTGCTTAACGGCTCTTTATATACTAGTAGTCCACTGTCTGAGTCCTTACCAATGGAATAAGAACGTACTCGTTGATACCAAGGTCACCTTATAGCTCAACTAAGCTCACTAAACTAAAGGCTAAGATAGGCCAATATTTGTAATCCTATGATTCTGGATATATAAATTGCAATATGGAGAGGTATCCCAGACTCTTAGCCTACGCCCAAACAACACCGAATTTGCAACTCATTAAATATGTAGGACTAGACCCAGTTGAATGATAGGTCGCATACTTGCACGTAAACAAGTACAAGCAATCAACAATAAATTAAGCAATCGAGATAAACAAACCAAACATTAAGATCTTCATAATAATGGCTAATACCCGAAGGTATTAGCCTTCAAACGTCATAATTAATACAAAAATAATGATTTAGCCAAGGTAAACTAACTGAGTTAACGGATGATACCAAAAACTGAACGATTACAAGAGTATAGGAAATTACACGTTGTCTTCTATGGAATTAATCGCGTTGCAAGACCTCTTCTACTCTTTTTCTCCTCTGAAAATAGACTTTTGTGGTTTAGGTATCGAGAATATGATTTAGCACACTTAAAACTCGTTTTTGAGTTTTCTATTTATAGGTTCTGGAATATGGTCGATATGGCGTATCCAAAGTCTTGGATACGGCGTATCGGGGGTTTCTTGGATTAGGGACCACGTTTGATATCTTCCAGAATATTTTATTTCCATATGGCTTGAATACGGCGTATTGGTCATTCCTGGATACAGCGTATTGGATCTTGTTTCCTTCGTGGTCTTTGGTGAGTGCAGGCACAGATACGCCGTATCTTCCTTGATGGATACGGTGTATTGGTTGTCAGAACATCAATCTTCAAAATATCTTCGTTTAACTCCAGAATGCGTGCCTTTTAGTTAACTTTCACCAAGTACTCCATAATTACTGCAATTCTTAAATACAAACGATTAAGTAATAATTCTTTGCAATAATTATACAAAATAGGTTATTTACATGGGATAAATGATGCTATTAAAGTGACGTTATTTGATGTCATCAGTATGTTCCCAGTCTATAATAGATTAACCGACGAAGAGCTTGTAGGAACCGACATTAGACTCTCCCTAGCTAGCCACTCGTATATCTACCCGTTAGGAATAGACGAGGATGTGTTGGTCGAAATAGCCGATTTTATATACACCATAGATTTCGTGATCTTGGATATTAAGGAAGATAAGAGAAGACCTTTCATCCTAGGAACACCATTTTAACGACGACAAAGGCCGGAATTAGGTTTGACAAAGGGATAATAACCAAAAGATTTGTCAAGAATAAGGTAAACTTTCATAAGATCCCTGAATTCCTTTGTAAAATCGAGGAGGAAGCCGAGAATGACATAGACCCCATAACCCTCACTAGCACCGTGAGTAAGATTATCTTGGAGTTGGAGGAAAGAATCAAACTCCACCAAGAGAAAGAGATCGAGTTTAACCATGGAGGAGTGAAGTGTTTAACGATAAACATTCCACACTCATGAAAGAAGGCTGTGAAGTAACAAACGAAGAAGGAGTCGCGTAAGGAGTGTGACTCCGAGTCCAGCTACAAGACTCGTTAAATAAAGAAAAGCGCTTATTGGGAGGCAATCTCATCCATTTTATTTTCCCGCATTTTAGGAGTGTCTTGTATGTTTTATTCTTTATTGTTTGTTTTATTATGTTTGAATTACTTGTGATCATTCTTTGTTTTGTTTTTAACTTCGTCTTAATTACAATCAAAGATATTTTGCATCAAATAAGTGTAGGGGAAAATATACAGTTTATAAGAACCATTTCGAACATATTAAATAAATAATTTAGTTTAATTCGCGTCTTGTGTTCATGTTTGTTCGAGTCATATATTTGTGCTAATAATTTTCGTGGTTTATGCGGTATTTTTCCAGGAAATAACAAATATAATTGCGTGCAATTTTTTTTTCCAAGAAAACGAATGTGAAATCTTCATAGTGTCTGGAGACGGCGTCAGGATTTTTCCTGACGGCGTCGCGTCTCCAAAACTGTGAAAATTAGAATTTTTATTAATTTTGAAAAATTAATTTTGTATAATTTCTAGAATTTGTAATTTTTCTAAAACTTGCAGAAAGCCATGATTTCATTTAGTACAATCATCATATCTTTACCACTTTCGTAGTGTCAAACCCCTAATCACATCATTGTATATTATCATCCCGCTGATTTTACGCTGGGTGTATTGTTTCTTGTCTTTGATTTGCAGGATATATTTGATGAGAAAAAGCTTTGGAGTTCTTAGGAGTTTCATATGAACGATTCTTGGATGACAATTTAACCAGCTTATCATTTGTTTCTTCTCCATTATTAAGCAAAACCAAGGGAGTACTAGTTTCTTTTACTTTTTCATCCTCTTTATTCGTTTATTCGGGTACTTTTAAGAACATTGGGGACAATGTTCAAAATATATGTAGGGGGAAATAAGCCTTAGAAACTATTCCTTTAATTACATTTGCTTTGTCCTTAAAATGATCTGTAATATGCCGAAACATAGCATAGAAGGTAATTTTGACCCAAATTTAATTTTTTTATGGCACATACCAATGAAAACTAGGTATTATTAGCGTCTCATGGATAGGAAGTATATGACTAGCACAAAAACCCTACCACTCTAAAAATTCCACCTAAAAATGTGAGGTTTGCCCCTAGATCTTTAGGAATTCAACTATCCATCTTTAATACCTAAGATAGTGTTCACCTTTAAGCTTATACAGAGTTAAGGAATGAGCAATCATGTGTGTCGCGTTCATAGGTTTGATCATGCATATGTGGTTTTGTCGCTTTTTCTGGAGTATTGGTATCGGTTAAAACTATATAAGAGTGTACAGATAGTATATTAAGTTCTAGAACTTGTTTTAGTGATTCATCCTGAGTCCAGATAGTGAGATCGTAAATTCTTATGATTAGGATTGCTAATATAAGAGACACTGTATAAACCACTGTTTTTTAAACCTGTATTTGTTATTATGGTCTCCCCGATCATATAACTATCCCCCACACCCTTGCTATACACTTATTTTTAGTGCAAGATACCTCTAGTACACCCTTCCGAGCCTATCCTTTTTGCGGTTCTTATAACTTTTTAGTCGATTCTAGATTATTAATGAAGAGCATTGTTTACATCCTTACCAAAATGTTACACCCAAATCGCCTTAGGCTTCCTTGTATGTACTCGTTTTTAGTAAAATATTGTACAACCCATTAATTATATTCTTGAGTACAGGTTGACTAGTCGAGTCTATATTAGTGATACAGTATTTATCCGCTTGGAATTCATGGTAGTTTTTATTTTATGGAGAAAATGGGGAAGAAAGTCAATTTATTACCCCCATACGTGCATAATACACTCCATGTTATTTTGATCCTCACAATTTGGGTCATTAGTTAGTTTGTAATTATGAGTTCTAAAACTCAAGTGTAGGGGTACGTTTATAAAGCCCAAGTCATGTATTATTATTTTTTAGCAAATGGCAGGGCAAAAGTGTATGAAAAAAATATATATAAAAAAGAGAAGAAAAAAAGAATTGAAAAAAATGTATATAAAAAAATAGAAATAATGTACGGGCTGCCATTTTGCTTATGTTCATGTTTATATCAAGATAGTTTGATGTAAAGTTTGTATATCTTAGTCCTAGTGTGGTTGAGTCTTGGCTTAGCAACACCTTCACTTATATTCTTGTATTTAATCAACTCACCACCACCCCAAATTCATCCAAATAAATCCCATCCGTTTCCGTTTAACTTACACCCATACGCCACAACCTTTAAAAACCTCTTTGATAGTAATTCCTAGGTGCTTACGCCATTGCTGTGGAGGTTTTTGATCCTTTACCAAGCTTATGGTAATTTATATGATACGACAGGTAATGAGAGTTATTTTCATGTTTCCTTTATTGTTATAATTCATTATACACCTGAGAGAAAGAGAGAATCTAAACACTTATTATGAGGTGCTAGTATATATTTTCTGTGCTTTTAATTACAAGGTCTAACTGGTTGTGCTGTGAATTATATTTTAAAAGTAAGTTAAATGCCCCCGATATTGCTATTGTCTAGGTGGAAAAACATATTTGCTTAAAGACAAGCAAATCCCAAGTGTAAGGGTATTTGATGAGGTGCCATTTTATACACTTTTTCAGAGTCATTATGCAAATATGCCCAAAATACGTGCTTAATCATTTCTTTTTGTGTTTTTAGCATTTCGGAAGCTCTTGGAGGAAATACACATGACTTGGACTCAATTTGGAAAGAAACGGGACAAGATTGCAACTTTACACGAAGTGGTTTCAAGAATATGCATATAGTGCCTGGAGACGGCATCGCAATTCCTAGAGACGCCGTCAAAACGTATAAGTGATGTTGTCGTTGTGTGGTGTTTATTTTTATGATTCAAGTTTTAAATTTATATTTTGCCGACTTAACCAAAAATGACACTTTAATGGGCAGTGTACCCGGTCGGTGGTAGATTCGTGGTAAGTAGGGTGTCGAACACTTGAAGCGAGGTTAAATCTATCAATTTAGTTATATTTTGGTTTATCTAATCTAAGTTAATTCTAATCTAAGTCAAACCTATGCTAATCCTATGTTAGTTCTAATCCTAATTCTAATAGGTAAAAGGGGGGTTTCAGTCTGAGAGACTGGCACAGTTTGGTCGGTAACTACAATCAATTCAAGACACTTTAACCCACGCAAGCTAATTAACAGAAGATTAAAGAGCGGTCGAGCCATATGATAGAAAACTATATTAACCATTATTAATCCGATTAGAACGTTGGTTTGTTTAATAAGTGCAATGATTTCTTCTCTCGAGGTGGCATATCATTCTTAAGACTTAGGCGGGACTTCTTCCTAAGACCTAGACACATTAATTCTGTCACAATTAAAGCATCCGCATAAAGCATCCTTATTTGCTGATTATAATCTATCTTAGGGATTAAAGCAACGGTGATCTTGTTTAACCCTAGCTCATCGAGACTTTAACTACTTACCGCTTAATGGTAATTTATACATTAGTAGTCCACTTGTCCAACTATCCAATGGAATCAGTACGTTATTTGTTGAATTATCTAGGTTCACCTTCTAGTTAACATGTTCAATAAACCAAAGGCAATATCCAATTAACTAGTTAAGCCTGAAGCGTATCCAAGAACATAATTAGCATGACAATAAATAGTATCCTATGATTCCCACTGTATAAATCACTATATGGAGAGCTATCCCAGACTCTAAATTACTTGGTCCATATCACTAGATCCAGTTGAATGATAGGTCGCATACAAAAGCACGTAAACAAGTATAAATTGATAAACATAAACAAGCATTCAACGATAAATCAAGAAATCAAGATAAACAATACCAAACATTATAACTGCATAATAAAGCCCAATACCACAGGTATTATCCCTTCAAACGTCAAAATAAATACAAGATGGCAATTATTTAGCAATGTAACTAACCGAGTTAACGAATGAAACCAAAAACTAAATGATACAAAAGAATAAGGAATTTTACACGTTGTCTTCTATGAATTAGATAACGTGCTTGACCTCTTCTGCTTTTATTTCTCGCTCTAAAAAATCTACTTTTATTGCTTAGGTATCGAGAATATGATTAGCAGACTTTAGAATCCTTCGTTTTTGGATTTTGTATTTATAGTGTTCTGGAATCGGGTGATACGGCGTATCCAAGGGGTTGGATACGGCGTATTGGAGGTTTCTTGGAGTAGGGACCACGTTTGATATCTTCCAGAATATCAATCAATATCTTCCAATACGGATATTGCCTTCTCTGGGTACGGCGTATTGTTCTTCACACTCTGTGGTTAATGGTGATGTAGGCACTGAAACCCGATCTCCTTGATGGATACGGCGTATTGGTCTTCAGAATAGTAATCTTCAAAATATCTTCATTTAAGCTCCAAAATGCGCGCCTTTTGCTAACTTTCACCAAGTACTCCATAATTAATGCAATTCTCCAATATAAACAATTAAGTAACCAATTCTTTGCCCAATAATTAATCAAAAATAGGTTAATAACATGGGATAATAATGCAAAAATAACGTTATTTGATGTCTTCAAATATCCCCGCACTAGAAACCTACTTGTCCACAAGTAGCCTTGTAGAAGTATAGAAAAATGTATCCCTAAGATATTTCCTTAAAGCATTTATTCGATCAATTACACTTCACAACCAAACACCTCACAAATTGGAAGATAGAAAACCCACAATCACTCAACTAATCTATGTGGTAACAGAACTAATTTGTTTCACTAGCTCGGTCGTGACGAGTATTCTATCATAAGCTTGGCAAGGATACACATCTCCACCACTAAAGCCAAGGAGTAACAAGTTTATAAAGGTAAATATGGGTTTTTGTATGGAAAGGCTTACGGTTTGATCATTCTACAATCTTTCACCAGAAGTACCACTCCAACAAGGCAGCTGAAGCACACATACATGGCCGTAACGACAGAATAGACATGTGTGTTCGATCACATCCTCATTCGAATTTAACCAACGGTTAGGATGAAGAATGATATTATGTAGGAACCTTCAACTTATCCACTAAAAGTCGTAAACCAACGAGGCAGCTGAGACATGCATACATGGCCGTAAAGATGGAAAAGACATCACGCTCGATCAAATCCTTATTCCGCGTCAAACCCTCGGCTTAATCATAGGTGAGAGGGAAGTAAATTGTTGTTAAATAAAAATCAAGAAACATAGATTAAGACTTAAGATACAAGTTGCTAGACACTTTTTCCCGACCGTTACCATGACAAAGACACGACTATTTACAACGTCTTGATCATCGATCAAAAACAACAACCTAAGTTAGCGTTCTCGTAACGGTCAACTTCCCAATCATCCCAAAACTTTACATACTCTACAAGGCAAGTGGCGATATCTTCCACTTTGTACAATACTCTACATCGTTGATTTTTTAGATGTATCAATGAATAATCAATCCTTCATGTAATTTCTTCGGTAGTTGCGAAACGATTATCTTCAAACTTTCTTTCTCTTTTTGTATTTTTCTCATTTTTTCGATTTTTTTATAACTATACTTCAAATCTCGGTGTAGTTTCACTATCTTCATGATCATAATAATTCCGAATAATTTCTTTGATAGTTCCTTTATCTTCGGATTCACCAATATTTGTGACGGTAGTAAAATCACATGAGTTTTGACTACTAATATACATTCCTATTTGCAATGCATAAATTTGCAACCGCACCAAAGATAGAAAATGACACAAGACTCGGGAAATACAAACTTTACACTTTAAGCAACTAGCAACTGTAAATTAAACTTAATCTAACAGGGTAGGTTTAACGGGGTAAAGGTGTAATGTAAACAACCAATAGTTGTTAAATTCCTAAAGGGTTGGCTCTACGGGTTGTTCTAATGGATCATCACTCTAAAGAGAAGTGGAAAGGTTTTTAAACGGGAGGTTAACTAACCGGGTTGTTGTTAGTTAATAAGCAACATGTTAAAAAGGCGATTTGGGTTCGTGTAATCCTAAAATTTATCCAATATTTAACACAAGTTGCTCCATCTAAATCCTAGTACTTCTCAATTACGGTCCCTAGCGTGATATACAAGCACCAAGTTTTAATAGTCTACAACTCACTAGCACACTCCATATTTTGTGGACTTTGGGGAAAAATCATTTCCAGAAACGGAAAGGTTAAATCCTCCAATTATTAACAAGGATTATTGTGTGCGGGTTATGTATCGAGTAATTTCAAAAAAGTATGCTTGAATTTTTTTTAAATTTAAGCATAATTTAAGCATTTTAGTGTGAAATTGGACAAGTAAAACATCTAATTCCTCCCCCCACTTGAATTATGCAACGTCCTTGTTGTTCTACATAAACATTAATTCCAGAATTCTAGGAATATTAGAATGAGAAACTCCCCTGATATTTGATCGGTTAGATTCTCCAAGTTGCGTTTAGGAGCAAGATTGTGTTGAACACAGTCTTGAAGTTTCAAAGGCTCCAACACTCAAGATTTCCAGAATTTAAATTCTCCCCCCCCCCCCCCCCCCCCCCCCACAATATTTGTCAATATGTCTTTCTTTGGAGGGTCCTTATAGATAAATATAGGAAAGAACATCGTGTATTCCTATCTTGGTAAATACGAATTAATTAAAACTAAACTAAACAAAAACTAATTACAGGTCAGACTGGTGGATACGGCATATCAGTTTAGTGAATACGCCGTATTCAAAATCTAACAATAATGTTTTTAAAGTGCAATAAAATAAAGACCGATTAACGTTACATTCCCGACAATCAAGTACGCTCGTATGGTTTCGGAAGCGAATTCGCCGTATTGATGTCTGGAAGACAGAATCGTTAAATTAAATAAATCAATCCGTGGGAGAGTGTCTCCTAGGAGTGCTGAATTTGATTTACAACGAAGTCTTTAAGTTAGACTTTTCTTTAGCTTCTCTTTAATCCATTCAAGGTACGCTAATGTGCCCGCGTGTGAGCCACTTATTACGTCTTCGCATTTCGAAAGTAGACGGGTCCCTAGATTAAAAACTCATTTGTAGAACCCCTTAAGGCTTTTGGTAAGATGCATGTTGAGATCCCATTTTCTCATCTTTTTACACTTCCCCCTACTGCAGTAAATTGTGGGATCTTGTTGCATTGCTCATTAATGTAGTTTTTAAACCTCAGATGTGATCGCACCATTTGGTATGTTACTTCATCCTTCCCATTGTAAATGGTAATCATTCCATCAAACTGTCTTGCTTTAATTCCAACTTCTCTTAAGAATGGTTTGCCAACAATAACATCGCCCAATCCTTCATCACGATAAGCATCCATATCTTCCAAAACTGCAAAGTCAGTCATAACAGAAAAGGTTCCAACAAAAATAGGCATATTCATTAAGGCTCCTACAACATTATCCCCTTTATACACCATCTTATCTTTCATTATTGAATTATGAAACTTTTTGGACATCACATTGACGTATAATAATGGAAAGAAGTTGACGTATGTAAATTTAAATTCTATCATGCATGAAAACTTTAAGTTGTGAGCACAATCTATATGGATCTTCTTATCATAGTCACAATAACTAGGGTAATCATCAATTCTAGTATCAAGATCTTCATCCCTATTTCTAAATTCCTAAATTACCTCACCTTCGTTAATGGTGGGCATTAAATTATCACCTTGATTTCTCCTAAGCATAAATGGTTCATTTAGATCATTTAGTTTAATGTAATCTCTATTCAAAGGGTCTAATGATCTATTAATCACCAAAGTCTCTCCCATTAGCCTAGCTTATAAATCAAGCTCTATTCTTTCTTTTAAACTTAGCATGTATACCCTCTTAATTAAACTACTACCAGGGTTAACACTTCTGAAAATAATCCTTTCTTCCCCAACTCTTAAAGTAATCTTTCTCTTATAAACATTAATTTTAGCATGGGCGGTAGACAAAAATGGTCTTCCAAGGATCAAGGGCACTTTGATATCCTCGGGAATATCTAGAATTATATAGTCTACGGGGAAAGTAAATTTACCAATTCTTACTAGTACGTTTTTAGCAATTCCTTTTGGATATTTCACTGTCCTATCTAAACTGCCTCCAGCTCAATCGTCTCCTGGCTCCACCTAACTAAAACTGAATAGTACCAGGAGCATCCAAATCAAGCAATACCTCTCCAAATCTAAGCGTGCTAAGGAACTCCAGAATAAGCTCCCAAACCAGTGGTCCCCTAGTACTAAACAGCCTCCCCCAAGCCTGACTAGTAAACACGACTACACCGACCTCATCACGGTGCTCCATCGCCATCCTAGCAAACAAACCGTCCCTCAGAAGCTCGGGCATACCCTGAAAATCCACAACCTGTACCCTATGTATCTCTCGACTGTAAATCCTCCCCAACCTCGACTCAAAATCTGCTATACATACGAAAGCAGTAAACTCACCAACCCCTCGTACCTAAGAAATCGGTGTCTCTACTCACGCGATGGAAGAGCCATATCTGCAAAATCAACGAGGAAAGCACAAGAGTATAGAAATTTAAACCTTCTGTTCTGAGAGTGGATACGACATATTCATAAGTGGATACGTCGTATAGGGATCTAAAAGTCAATACGCCATGTAGATTTTAGTCAATACGGCGTATGGGTCTAAAATTCAGGATCCTTATTTTACTCAATACGCTGTATTCATTTTACTTAATACGCCGTATTAATGTTTTAAAATTGGGTAAAAATTAGTCAATACACCGTATCTATGTTAGTGGATACGCCGTATTGAGTCTGCAGAATGAAAACGAAAGGGGTTTCCCATATTTACCCATTTTAACCCATTTAAAACTCAAACCTTTTCACATCTATTCAGGGGGAGGAAGATTTAAGGAATCCTAAAATTATTTGTAACACCCCAAAATTGGGACGCATCGAAATATAGGTTGGAGGTGGTACTTCATAGATCAATAACACAAGATATATATAAGAACAACCATTAAAATCGTTTAAAACAGATACATTGGATTTAACAAATTGTTTGTTACAAAAGTCCGAAGCTTCACTTGTTCAAAATACAAAGATTTCTAGCCCATAACAGATATACAAAATGTAATGCGACAAAATCTTTAATGCATGACATCCAAATCAAAACCACCAATGTATCCCTTGTCTTGAACCACATTGATCTCCTGAGAAAACATTGCTTAAAACGTCAACAATAATGTTGGTGAATTCATAGGTTTGTAAAATGTATAATGTAGGACCGCAAGATTTCCCCATGATAATGCAACAGATGCAAACATCATAAAATGTAATTACTTTTTCCTAAGCTTATGACACTGAAGCTCGACATGTATGATTTGCAATATAAATTGCCAACATTGCCTATGATGATGTTCTAACCCGCAACATCCCAAGTTCGACATGGTATACGTTTGTTGTCTGACAAACCGGCACAGTGAGCTGACTCACCCGAATAGGGATGTCAATCCCAAATAGATCTATTTATAACATACGCGCTCACAAGTAATTGACAGTTCATGATAATGGGGTTAGAGGATTATCGCAACTTAGGCAAACACGAAATCATAATGTGAAATGTCCACTTGCGTCCAATTGTAAACATGCATATGTTTATCACCCCAAAACTTGTAAATCTTTATAAATGTAAAACATGGGGCTATGAACTCACCTTGAGTGAGTGAATCGATAATGTAAATCATTGGTATGTGCTTAAATACACATACCTTTTACCTTTAAAAACGAGCTAAAATAACCAAAAACGGACTTAAAATGTCAAAT
>BQNB010137294.1:0-17874 GCA_026074375.1 Tanacetum coccineum
AGTATAAAAAAATGCTAAGGTGGTTGTGATGAGTTTTCATGGGGTTGGTTAAAGCTGGGATGGCAAGCTTGGTATGCTTGCAGCCGTCATATTCTAAAAAAACACTGAATTTGGAAGTTAATATTGTTTGTGGGTCGCGAGTTTTTATGGCACGACTGCCATGTGGCTTCGCAAATCTGAGCCAAACACTTATATATGAGTACAAGATTTTAGATAACAAAAAAGTGAATGCACGTTTTTTTGTGGTTAGGGTGCCTTAATGGCCCATTGCAATGGCAGGTTGATGCTTTAAAACGGAAGGCCTATGAATTGGAATAATGTGGTGATCCATTGGAAGAACGCTTTCTTGCTTTGAAACGACGGTTTAAGTTGAAGAAAAGGGACGCTTCTTACACGAAAAGAGCAAGTTCAAGGTTTGTATTATTCTCATGGCGAAGCCAATTTTCATAAATAAGAGGCATTAAGTTTATTTACAGGCTTTTGAAAGATTATCGCTAATGACAGTTACATTTTTTGCTAGCTTGAGGATGATTTGGGTCCATTTTAGAAACATTTTCAACGCTCATATATTACAGAATCATTGGGTAAGCCTCACACGCTTAATATACTAAACTATATGCATTTTAGTATTAATGCAGTCTTTCTTTTGTTTTAGTTACGTTTTTATGTAAAATCTATATTGCAGATATGAGATTCTCGGGTGTGGCGATAGAAGTACGCAATCACAATATTTGCAATACAAAGGGAACGACATAGCGATAGATGATACTAATGCAAACGTCCCTCTTGCTATTTATAAATCGGCTAAAGTTTTGGACTCTGAAAATTTGTTATAGCGAATGAGACGGTGGTTTTGCTGCATGAGTATAGTCCTAAAGGGTTATAAATTCGGGAATATTTGGCTTATGTAAACGCGATACAAGTTGTTTCGGCTCCTGATATGCTGATAGAAGATGTTTCGGACATGCTTTTTCCTGTTGGGAAAAAAGTTGAGGGGATTTTGAGAAATTCGTTTAAAAGAATGTATAGGTTAAACGTTGGTGACATGGTTATTCGTCCAGGGAATGATACGTTGGGACGGGCATGAGATTCTGATCAGGAGTATTTGAAGAATAAAGAAACTGTGAAACGTCTATGGCTTGCTCCCACGGTTGTTAAGTATCTTAAAGGCGATTCGCCTTTGATTGTGTCTCAGACTATGTATGCATCAGCTGCCGAAATGGGGAGCTCGAATACTATTCTCCTGAATTTTAATATTACATGTCAGTTTGTTCTTGATGGTTCTCACCCATATCTTATTTGTTTGCATTTTAGCGATATTGTGAGTAAATCTATGAATGAGCTGTAATTTTATATGTTTGTTGGTGGAAACATCACGATAAACGTTGTTGATTTGTCTACGGTTACGAGTGGGCTATGGGTTTCTTATTATAGAGACGTGTTTCTAGATGTGTCTATGAATGGTCTTGAGATACTAAGAGTTAATAACTCGGTTGATAGTTTGGATGGGGAGTTTGGGGCGGCTGGGAGGTCGGCTGGGCCGAATCGTGGGACGGTTGCGAAGGTCGTGTTTGCTATGATGTTTGCAGCGTTTGTGGGGTTGGGTGCTATGACTGTGAAATTGCAAAAACGGCCTCAACCAAACCTCATCGGATTGCTCGCTAAGGGTAGCCTCGAGTGCAGAAGCTGGTGAAGGTTGCAGAAGTTGGCAGGGTTCGGATTGATAGCTGGAACAATTTGGTTGAGCAGTTGTAGATACTGACAGAGATGTTGCACCAGCTAATACCAGTTCACATAAGGCCAGTAACTTTGGGCGAATCTCTTTTCTACTACGACTCCAGTTGTTAAAACCTGTGTTTAAACAACGATTATTCGGCTTTACAAACAGCGCATCATGTATTACTTTTAGTTACCATTGAAAGTTAAGGTTTGTATCTACCTACTTCTTCTACCATTATGGGTTTTTTTTATTTTCTTTTCGCTTTTTTGTGACTTAAGGATACGAATTTGACAAAATATATCTAATTTACATCCAATTATGTTGGTTTAGCAATTAAGTTTCTATACGACAGGTGTTTTGGTGTATTCAGTGACTACTTTAAGGTTTTGGATTGTTTGACATGAACGTTTTGCTGAATTTTCTGAATTATAATAATGTTTTTCAAATTGGTTATTAATATGTGTTGGTTATGGTCTGTTATAGGTGATTCCAGGTGAATATCGTTTCATTGCTCAGTTTTCAAGTCGATAAAATGCTGCAACACTTCGTTTTGAGAACAAGTTCAACTCTACTAAAGTTGGGCAAGAGGAAGTGTTCTTTCAGTTTTAACCAACTGAAGATGGTGAAGTCCATTCATCTTTTGTTTGTTTCTCTTTATTGTCGAAATTATCAGTCACCTATGAACCATCGTCAGTCAACAACAGCAGTCGCTGTTCTAAGCCCAAACGAATAAGGTTTGTTTTTGCTGTTGTTTCCAAACATAGTACGTATTTGTATAATATACATCTTATCAACCCGATTTCAAGTAGCCTATAGAAAGTTTAGAGCTTTTACTGATATTGCCATGTTTATATTGTATATGAAAATTTGTGAGCGTAGGTGGTGCCATGTGGAATATGAGAACAAGATGTTTTGAACATGTAATAACTAGGACAGTCTATGAAGTACGAAACATGGTTTTTGCTTGAAAATGCTAGGCTTAACGCTTGCGTCGGGTATCTGAACCGGCACATTGAATGTCTTCCGAAAGATTAGCCATCTTAATTGATTGTGAAATGATTAAGTTGATCGAACAATGATTAGTGATTGTATGTTAAAAGTGATGATTGTTTGTTAGATTAGGTGATATGTTGTTTAATTATGATTTGGTTTGGTTGAAATGAGTTCACGTAATGAAGATAATAAGACTTAGGCAAAACGCAGTAGACAAATCTCAGTGAAGAGCCTTAGACAAATCTCAATTTGTTGGAGACAAAACGCAATGAAGAGCCTTAGACAAATCTCAGTCAAGTCTTGAGACAAAACGCAATCAAGAAATGAAATGGACAGAGTCTCTCCTAGGCAAAACGCAATATGGGTCTTCAATTAGGCAAAACGCAGAGACAAATCTCAACCTGTTATAGACAAACCGCAGGACACAAAACGCAGTGAAGTCAGACAAAACGCAGTGACCAAAACGCAGTGAACTTGAGACAAAACGCAGTGACCAAAACGCAGGATCTTGAGACAAAACGCAGTGACTCAAAACGCAGAGACAAAACGCAGTAGTCAAAACGCAATCCCTAATAAGACAAAACGCAGTATTTTTGTCCTTCACAAAATGACAAAGCGCAATTTCCTTTTTCTGACAAAACGCAATGAAGAATTTTGCCAGAGAGACAAAACGCAGTGATGAAAAATACGACTTTTTCACCTAAAAACACCTAAAAATCACCCTTTTGAACGTTTTTGCTTGGTTTCTTTTGCACAACTTGATCCTAGAAGGCTATAACAACTATAAAAACACCAACTTTAACACCACAAACGTGAGAATCAAAGAGTGTCAAGAATGAGACCATAAACCTTCAAAAACCAAACTTTTGATCTAATCTAACCAAGAAAATGCACATACAATCTAGCTAATCATCCCATGTGCACTGATACCAATTGTAGTATATTGGATATCATAACACAATCAATGATTTAGGGGTTGGCCGAATTTATAGAGAGAGAAAATGAGTTCTGGTAAGAGAAACTACACCTTATGTGTGTGTTTGATAAATTAAACAACCAACCCCTTCCCATGGCTGGAAAGGGGGTATAAATACAAGAGTTTGATGCCCCTAAATGGGCTATAGAGTGGGCTAACATGTGGGTAAAGACCCGGCCCAACACCATAAGTCATACAGTAATTAAACGATTAATGTTAAGGCTACGAGCTAACCTATGCTAGACATTACACGGGGTGACCAAGTCTTTTACATGGATTTTCTAATATCTAACAAAAAGGGATGCTGATTACATGAAAAGATCAAGCTTAAGGTTTGTATTATGCTCATGGCGAAGCCAATTTTCATAAATAAAAGCCATTAAGTTTATTTACAGGCTTTTGAAAGATTATCGCTAATGACAGTTACATTTTTTGCTAGCTTGAGGATGATTTTGGTCCATTTTAGAAAAAAATTCAATGCTCATATACTACACAAGCATTGGGTAAGCCTCACACGCTTAATATACTAAACTATATGCATTTTAGTATTAATGTAGTATTTCTTTTGTTTTAGTTACGTTTTTATGTAAAATCTACATTGCAGATATGTGATTCTAGGGTGTGGCGACATAAGTACGCAATCATAATATTTGCAATACAAAGGAAAAGACACAGCGATAGATGACACTAATCCAAACGTCCTTCTTGCGATTTATTAATCGGCTAAAGTTTTGGACTTCAAAAATTTGTTGTAGTGAATGAGACGGTGGTTTTGTTGCATGAGTATAGTCCTAAAGGGTTATAAATTCAGGAATATTTGACGAATGTGATGATGGTGAGGCTAAATATTAAGTTTTTGAGTTTGGCTTATGTAAACGCGATACAAGTTGTTTCGGCTCCTGATATGCTGATAGAAGATGTTTCGGACATGCTTTTTCCTATTTTGAAAAAAGTTGAGGGGATTTTGAGAAATTCGTTTCAGAGAATGTATAGGTTAAACGTTGGTGACATGGTTATTCGTCCAGGGAACAATACGTTAGGACGAGCATGAGATTTTGATAAGGAGTATTTGAAGAACAAATAAAGTGTGAAACGTCTACGGGTTGCTCCCACAGTTGTTAAGTATCTTGAACGCGGTTTGCCTTTGATTGCGTCTCAGACTATGTATGCATCAGTTGTCGAAATGGGAAGCTCGAATACTATTCTCCTGAATTTTAATATTACATGTCAGTTTGTTCTTGATGGTTCTCACATGTATCTTATTTGTTTGCATTTTAGCGATATTGTGAGTAAATCTATGAATGAGCTGTAATTTTATATGTTTGTTGGTGGAAACATCACGATAAACATTTTTGATTTGTCTACGGTTACGAGTAGGCTATCGGTTTCTTATTATAGAGACGTGTTTTGATGCAGTCGTCGTATGACTTCAACAAGAAGTTTTACAACTCCCTAGGCAGAGTACCTAACTGTTGTAGTAGTAGTAGTATAGGCAAGACTCGTGGGTTGTTATCGTTCTCTAAGGGAATAGGTTGGGAAGGCTTGATCATGATTCAACATAATTCTAGGGGTTGAGAGAAGATTATTTTTGTGTTTTTATATTTTATAAAAAGTAGGTAAATCTATGGTTTAAGAGGTTGGTTTGTTTAACTATTAACTAAACCAATATCTAATCTACTAGTGATAACTTTATGATAATTAAATGTATTTACTTAATCATGCATTACTTATCAGATTACTTCTCCTAATCCTGTTGCCTTGTCACACTTGTGATGATTTGTGTAAGTATTTCCTAGGTCATGAACGGATTACATGAACCCGCTGTCTATTTAATATTCCGTTAAGGCAACACACAAGTAAGTTAGTATGAAGACTATTACAAGGCCCCTAAGAGTATATTAAATGTGTGCGAAATATCTTAAGAGGGATCAACCATATAAGGGGGTAAGCTAGTATGAAGACTGTTATCCGATGGTATCCTTTCTACGCACTCGCGTTTCCCTAGACGTGTCTACAACGATACAGACAAAAGCTAGTTTTCTAAAGCCTAACGCGCACATTCATCAACAAGAAGCAACAGTAATAGGATCTACAATCTGACTTTCATGCAATCATAAGCAAATACAAAGGAGGGTTTAGCCTAACATGTTAAGGATAAAGCAAGAACATAGATTAATCACACAACACATAGACATATTGAATGATTAATGAATAATGAATAAAACTCTTACTTGATTAAAACATGGATAAAAGGTAGTTACAATAGGGTTTTGAGGCCCTAAAAATGACCTTTAAATCTGCTACAAAGACAAGGGTTCGTCTCCCAAAAGTTATACAATGTTACACACTTAAAACCCTAAAATCGGTTTTGTAAATATAGAGATATCGCTGCGACGGAGTCGTTTTGAAGTCTTGACGCCGTCGCTACGTGGATGATTCTAGATCCTCTTTAAGTTGGCCACGTCCTGATGTCGTCGCTAGATCTCTGACGCCGCCACTGGATAGATCACGACGGCTTTGCTTTATACCTGCGACTCCATCTCCATGATTTTGTGAACAATACTTCTTCATGGATTTGGTGTAGGTTCGTAATCTTGTCCGTTTCTTCTCTAAATGAGCCCAAGTCACGTTATTTCCTCCAAATGCCATCCAAGTACTAAAAACCTGAAAACAAACAATTAAGCACATAATCTGGGCATATTTGCATGATATAGGGGGTTAAATGACCCCGAAATAGTATATAAAATGACACCTCATCAAATACCCCTACACTTGGGATTTGCTTGTCGTCAATCAAGTATTTTACCTACTCTTTAAAAGTATTTTACAACACAACCTTCTAGACTTCGTAATTAAAAGCAGGAAAGTATATACTAACACCTCACATAAGTGTTTGGGATTCTCTCTTTCTATCGGGTGTATAATAAATTATAACAACTATAGGGAAATGGAAAATCAACACTCATTACCTTTCATAGCATAAAAATTACCATAGGCTTGGTAAAGGATCAAACCTCCACCGCTAGGCGCAAGCATTATTCATTACTATCTAAGAGGTCTTTTAAAGGGTTGTGAGGTGTAGGTGTAAGATAACATTAACGAAAATGTAAACAGATGAGATACATTTGGGTGGTGACTTTGGGTGAATTTAGAGTGGAAGGGTTGGCTAATTATTTATAAAAATACACGTTGGTTTGGTTGCTAAGCCAAGACTCGGACAAAAATATACACAACTCTACATCAATCTCTTTTTTTTCTTTTCTTGACTCTAATATAAACAAATACATAAGCAAATGGTAGCCCGTATATTTTTTTACTTTTTTTTATGCACAATTTTTTATATATATTTTTTTTGTACACTTTTGCCCTGCCATTGCTTAAACATATAATTTTTAAGGGTTTATAGATACACCCCTACACTTGAACTTTTACATAATTTACAAGCGAACTATTCGATGACCCGAATTGAGGTGGATCAACATAACATGGAGATCATTTGACAAACATATGAGGGTATTGATTTAACTTTTCTTCCCCATTCTTCCGCGATATAAATACTACCATGAATCCCAATCGTCCCAAAACTGTATTTACAAGGATAAGGGCTTAGCAACCGTGTAATCAATAATTAACTTAGGTTAACACAATAATGTACTAAAAGCGAGTACATACAAATAGTTATATAGTCGATGCGACCATCATAACAATTACAGGTTTAAAACATGGGTTAATCCTAGTGCTTCTTATCTAGCAAATCCTAATACTCACTATGCGGGCTCGGGATGCATCACAAGAACAAGTTCTAGAATTTAATATACTATCGGTACACTCATATAATTTAATATTGATACCAATGCTCCAGAAAAGGTGACAAAGACCATACGTACACATCCGTAACGACAGAATAGACACATATGACTGCATTCGAACCTTAACTCAAGAAAGCTAAAGGCACAAATTATCTTAGGTATCAATAATGGATACCCGAATTCCTATAGATCTAAAGGCGAACCTTACATTTTTGAGGTGAAATTCTGAGGGTTTTTATGCTAGTCATATAAATTCCTATCCATGAGACGCTATTAATACTTGGTTTTCGTCGGTAGTGTCATAACATTTTTTAAATTTGGTCAAAATTACCTTTTTATGCTATGTTTCGATATATTACCCATCATTTTAAGGAACAAAGCAAATGGCAAATGAAGGAATAGTTTCTAAGGCTTATTTCCCCTACACTTAAGTTGAACATTGTCCCCAATGTTCTATAGAAGTACCCGTAAAAACAAATAAAGGGAAAAGAAAACAAGTAAAAGAAACTAGTACTCCCCTGGTTTGCTCAATAATGGAGAAGAAACATGCGATAACTGGTTAAATCGTCCTCCAAGAGTCGTCTAATGAAAACATCCTAAGATCTTCCAAGCTTCTTCTTGTCAAATATAACATGTAAATCAAAGACAAAGACAACTACACCAAGCGTAAAATCCATGGGATAGATATAAATATAATCAGAGTTTAAGGTTTCGACTCTATGAAAGCAGTAAAGATAGGATGAGAGTAATGATATAATTATAGGTTTATGCAGGTTTACAAAAGAATTACAAATCTTAAATATTGCACATTTTATTTTTCAAAAATACTTAAAGATTTTCGAATTTTCACATTGCTGGAGACGCGACGCCGTCGGGTTTTATCCCGACGCCGTCTCCAGGCACTGTGAAAAATTCCTCTTCGTTTTTAATGAGAAATTTCATGCACGCAGTTTTATTAGTCAAATCTGAAGAAAGTACTGCATAAAAACCTGGAATTAATCGTTACAATCATATGACTCGAAACTGAAGCAAATTAATCTAAACAATTTGTTTTAAATGTTTGAATTGGTTCTAAAAACCGGATATTTCTCTTACACTTATTTTGTTGCAAAATACCTTTGATTGCAAATAAGACGAAGTTATAAACAAACAAAGCATGATTACAAACTAATTCAAACATAATAAAACAAACAATAAAGAATTAAAACATAATACACTCCTAATATGCGGGAAAAATAAATATTGGGTTGCCTCCCAAAAAGCGTTTTTCTTTATATACGAGTCTTGTAGCTAGACTCGAAGTCACACGTTCTTAAGTGACTTCTCCTTCATCATCCATTCCATCTAAGTATTCAGGTCCGAGCTTAATGGTGTCTCTATAAAACCCATCTTCTAAGTTGAATGACTTCCTACATCCTCTATCATAGTCATCCTCACTGAGTATTACCCTAGATGATAATAAGCCATGACCCTTGCTAGACAATTCACTCCTCTTTGGGTCCTTATATGGTGTTTTAAAGGTAATCTCTTTAATCCCATCCGTGAAAGTCATTAACCCGTATTTCCTATTTATAGCTAGGCAGACGATCTCAACGAAGGGCTGTCCAAATACCACGTTTGACAAGCTAGGATCAATATTATTCTTAATACTTTCTAGGATGGTGAAATCCATGACGTAACTCATATTTCCTACTAATACGTGCATATCCCTTCCTAACCCTACAAAATTTCTTCCCATGAACTCATATCCATTCATTCTAATAGAGTTATAATTGGCCAAGGACATGATGTTCATGGGTAGGTCGACATCAATGTATGCGTTAGCCGTAAATCTATGTCCAATCATGCAAGGAATTTTAAGGTTTCTTGGGTCACCTTTTTTTATCCTAAATTCATAATTGAGCGAGCATTTCGGCATTTCCTTAATCAGTGATTCATAAACCGATTCCTCACTTGTGTTAACTAAATCTAGAGGCTCTTCAACGTCTAGCCATTCTATTCCATCATCATTCCTGTTAGGCCTTAAATTATCAATAGCAGTTGTATCTTTTAGCTCCAGTTGTGGTGTATCTCTTTGTTCTTCATTGTGTGCCAAGGTGTTGGTATCTTCGGGGTTCCCCTCTCTTCCTTGCTCTTTTTCTTTTGATTCGTCATTTTGGGGTTCGTCTGGTTGCTTGGGACATATTGTGATGGCATTGATCGAACCATGGGCATGGGTTGAGCATTGTGGGTCTTTAGTTGGGTAAGAACGAGCATATAAAACTGGGGAAGTACTCAGTTTTGGGTTCTTAACCGTGTTGCTAGGTAGTGTGCCCGCTATTCGATCGGTGATGGCCTTCAACACTATGTCGATTTTGTTGGTCATCTCATTCTGTTGTTGTTTAAAATTGGCTTCAAACTTAGACAATCTAGCGCCTTGAGATGCCATGAAGTTGGATACCAATCCTTTTAGATTTGATTGATTGTTAAAGCTTCGAGGATTGTTGTTGAAGGGACGGTTCGGGAGGTGGGTTTGAAAAATTATTTTGGGAATTTTAGGGTTGTCTCCACTTATGGTTTGGGTAACTTTTTCATGACGGATTGTACGTGTCACCAAGATTGTTTTGCTCGGGCTTAAAAGTGTACCACTTACCTCCCGCTTCATCGGTACACGAGGATGGATATTCAACAAAGGCTTGTTCGGGATCATTCATGAAATACTGAGTGTCGTGGGGACCACTGCAGATCTCACATGAGGTAGTGATTTTGTTTACTTGAGTAGGTTGCGTCGGAGCAAGATGAGCTTCCATCAAGCGTTGGACTTGATTTTCGAGCTCGATTAGATGGCGGTCGGATGTACTCGGGACATCTTGAGGCAAAGTGATTGCCTTGACCGGCTTAGCAAAATCCCTTGGGTCGTTCCAACTTTCGTTGTCATAAAGGGTGAGGTTCTCTAATAATGCCCAGGACTCTTCGACGTTTCGGTCACGAAGCTTACCACCGGCCGATTGGTCAATAGTTCGCTTGTAACGGGATTGACATAGTCATAAATTTTTTAGACTTGGAGCCAAAGGTCGATGCCATGACGAGGGACTTTTTGTAGGAATTTCTTGAAACGAGTCCAGGCTTCAGATAGAGATTCTCTATAATGTTGTTGGAACATCAGGATATCGTTGCGAAATTTTGCGATCCTTCCCGGTGGAAAGAATTAAGCAAGGAAACGAGTAGTAAGATCCTCCCATGTGGTGATGGATCCTGCTAGAAGAAGTTCAAGCCAGTTGCTAGCTTGATCGCGAAGGGAAAATTGAAATAAACCCAGACACGTTCTTTCCCTGTTTTCATCGTCAAGGTCAAGTGAGTCCACAAGTTTTAAGAAATCCTTGAGGTGTTGGTTTGGATCCTCAGACCGAAGTCCGTGGAATATGCATCTGTTTTGCACCAACCGGATGGTGTCGGATCGAAGAGGTACCACGTTATTCCCTACGGGGAGCTCAATGGTATTCCTGTAGCCTTCGTGGCTAGGTTTGGATTAATCTTCAAGAGTACGGATAGGATTCTCGTCTCCCATGAAGGTTGACAAGAATGGGTTATGAAACAATTAACACAAAGAAAAGATAGACTATGAGAAAGATAATATACGGAGTTAAATTCTCACTTAAAAGGATTCAAGCGAGTAGAACTAAGTTAAACTATGATCAAAATCTAACTATTCCCCGGCAGCGGCGCCAAAAACTTGATGCGGTCGTCGTAGGACTTCAACAAGAAGTTTTACAACTCCCTAGGCAGAGTACCTAACCGTTGTAGTAGTAGTATAGGCAAGACTCGGGGGTTGTTATCGTTCTCTAGGGGAATAGGTTGGGAAGGTTTGATCACGGTCTAACAAAATTCTAGGGGTTGAGAAAAGATTATTTTTGTGTTTTTATATTTTATAGAAAGCAGATAAATCTATGGTTTGAGAGGTTGGTTTGTTTAACTGTTAACTAAACTAATATCTAATCTACTGGTGATAACTTTATGATAATTAAATGTATTTATTTAATCATACATTACTTATCAGATTGCTTCTCCTAATCATGTTGCCTTGTCACACTTGTGATGATTTGTGTGAGTATTTCTTAGGTCATGAACGGATTACACGAACCCGCCGTCTATTTAATATTCCGTTACGCATAAGTAAGGTAGTATGAAGACTATTACAAGGCCCCCAAGAGTATATTAAATGCGTGTGAAATATCTTAAGAGGGATCAACCATATAAGGGGGTAAGGTAGTATGAAGACTGTTACCCGATGTTATCCTTTCTACGCACTCGCGTTTCCATAGACGTGTATAGCCATACAGACAAAAGTTGGTTTTCTAAAGCCTAACGCGCACATTCATCAACAAGAAGCAACAATAATAAGATCTACAATCCAACTTTCATGCAATCATAAGCAAATACAAAGGAGGGTTTAGACTAGCATGTTAAGGATAAAGCAAGAACATAGATTAATCACACAACATATAGACATATTGAATGATTAATAAATAATACTATTACTTGATTAAAACATGGATAAATGGTAGTTACAATAGAGTTTTGAGGCCCTAAAAACGACCTTTAAAGCTGCTACAAAGACTAGAGTTCGTCTTCCAAAAGTTATACAAAGTTACACACTTAAAACCTTAAAATCAGTTTTGTATATATAGAGATATCGCTGCGACGGCGTCGTGTTGAAGTCCTGACGCCGTCGCTACGTGGATTATTCTAGATCCTCTTTAAGTCGTCCACGTCCTGATGCCGTCACTAGATCTCTGACGCCGTCACTGGATAGATCACGACGGCGTCGCTTTATGCCTGCGACGCCGTCTCCACGCTCTGTGAACAATACTTCTTCATGGATTTGGTGTAGGTCGGTAATCTTGTCTGTTTCTTCTCCAAAGGAGCCCAAGTCACGTGTATTTCCTCCAAATGTCATCCAAGTGCTAAAAACCTGAAAACAAACGACTAAGCACATAATCTAAGCATATTTGCATGATTTAGGGGGTTAAATAACCCCGAAATAGCGTATAAAATGACACCTCATCATGTTTCTAGATGCGTCTATGAATGGTCTTGAGATACTAAGAGTTAATAACTCGGTTGATAGTTTAGATGGGGAGTTTAAGGCGACGGGGAGGTCGGCTGAGCCGAGCCGTGGGACGGTTATGGCGGTCGTGTTTGCTATGATGTTTGCAGCGTTTGTGGGGTTGGGTGCTATGACTGTGAAATTGCAAAAACGGCCTCAACCAAACCTCATCGGATTGCTCGCTAAGGGTAGCCTCGAGTGCAGAAGCTGGTGAAGGTTGCAGAAGCTGGCGGGGTTCGGATTGATAGCTGGAACAATTTGGTTGAGCAGTTGTAGATACTGACGGAGATGCTACACCAGCTAATGCCAGTTCACATAAGGCCAGTGACCTTGGGCGAATCTCTTTTCTACTATGACTCCAGTTGTTAAAACCTGTGTTCAAACACTGATTATTCGGCTTTACAAACAACACATCATATATTACTTTTAGTAACCATTGAAAGTTAAGGTTTGTATCTACCCACTTCTTCTACTATTATGGGTTTTTTATTTTCTTTTCGCTTTTTTGTGATTTAAGGATACGAATTTGACAAAATATATCAAATTTACATCCAATTATGTTGGTTTAGCAATTAAGTTTCTATACGACATGTGTTTTGGTATATTCAGTGACTACTTTAAGGTTTTGGATTGTTTGACATGAACGTTTTGCCGAATTTTCTGAATTGAGAGAAGTGCAAAAATCATCCATGTGGTTTGTCAAAAAACCGTCTCACGTCTCTCGTTAAATAATTGTCCAAAACACATCCCTCCGTCAATGTTTTGGGACGCGATACATCCCTTGGACTAACGGTGCAAATTTTTTTCTCGTTAATTATTAACGAGGGTCTAATTTTTAACGGTACAACTATATAGGAGGGTCTTGTTGTCTTTTTGCTGCCACATGGATGATTTTTGCACCTCTCTTAAAAAAAGTTTTTTTTGTTTTTTAATTTAAAAAAAAACTTTTTTGCATTATTATTCGTAAAAAAAGTTAATTTTTTTTTACAAAATCTTAAATAAAAAAAATTCGCACTTTACAAAAATCTTATTTGTTTAAAAAAAATTAGTTTTGTTAGTTTTTAAAAAAAAATTCGTACTTTTACAATCTTAGTTTTGAAAAAAAAATGTAAAAATTTTGTATTTTTTAAAATCTTAGTATTTAAAAAGTACAAAGAAAATTTAAAAAGTTTTGTAAAAAAAGTGCGAAATTTTTATAAAAAAAAGTGCGAAGTTTTTTAAAAAAATTTAAAAAATTTTTAAAAAGTTTTTAAAACTACGATTTTGGTTCCATTATCTAAAAAAAAATTCAAACTTTTTTTACATAACTTTTTTAAAAATTTTTGTACATTTAAAAAAATACAAAAAAGATTTAAATCTTTTTCAAAACATTTAGATTTTTAAAAGTGCGAATTTTTTAAAAAAAGTTTTTAAAATGTACAATTTTTTTTAAAAAAGTACGAAATTTAAAAAAATAATAATAATCGAAACGAAATCTTACTTTTAAAATCTTTTTAAAAATTTTTTTTTACAAAACTTTTTAAATTTTTTTTAAAAACTTCGCACTTTTTAATTTTTTTTTTAAGATTTTGTAAAAAAAATTAAAATTTCTTACGAATAATAATATAAAAAAGTTTTTTTTTTAAATTAAAAAACAAACAAAAACTTTTTTTTAAGAGAGAAGTGCAAAAACCATCCATGTGGCAGCAAGAAGACAACAATACCCTCCTATATAGTTGCACCGTTAAAAATTAGACCCTCGTTAATAATTAACGAGAAAAAAATTTGCACCGTTAGTCCAAGGGATGTATCGCGTCCCAAAACATTGACGGAGGGATGTGTTTTGGACAATTATTTAACGAGAGACGTGAGACGGTTTTTTAACAAACCACAGGGATGATTTTTGCACTTCTCTCTTCTGAATTATAATAATGTTTTGCAAATTGGTTATTAATATGTGTTGGTTATGGTATGTTATAGGTGATTCCAGGTGAATATCATTTCGTTGCTCAGTTTTCAAGTCGATAAAGTGCAGCAACACTTCGTTGAGAACAAGTTCAACTGTACTAAAGTTGGGCAAGAGGAAGTGTTCTTCCAATTTTAACCAACTGAAGACGGTGAAGTCCAATTCCATCCAATTGCTCTCATTCTGATGGCACATGAGGCTGCAAGTCCATACTTCCGTGTATGCTACAACAACTTGGGGACGTTTGCTATTGTCAGTCACCTTCACTTCCAGGTTGACATCGTTCTATCTTTTATTATAATGCAATCAGTTCTGCCAAACACATACATTATAATTCAATCACTTCTAGCTCTTATATGTTCTCATCTTTTGTTTGTTTCTCTTTATTGTCAAAATTATCAGTCACCTATGAACCATCGTCAGTCAACAACAGTGGCCGCTGTTCTAAGCCCAAATGAATAAGGTTTGTTTTTGTTGTTGTTTCCGAACATGGTACGTATTTGTATAATATAAATCTTATCAACCCGATTTCAAGTAGCCTATAGAAAGTTTAGAGATTTTACTGATATTGCCATGCTTATATTTTATATGAAATTTTGTGATCGTAGGTGGTGCCATGTGGAATATAAGAACAAGATGTTTTGAACAGGTAATAACTAGGACACTCTATGAAGTACGAAACATGGTTTTTGCTTGAAAATGCTTGCGTAACACGCTGATATAAATAGCTGGTACAAGTAATAAGTTTAACGGCTTTAGATGTCATTGACAATTAGTAAGTGATACTATCTGTGCACGGACATAGTTGGTTTTTATTTTTTGTTAGTTCTAAGGTTTAATACATAAGGCTTTATGGCGTTTAAGGCATTTGTTAAGATATTAGTCTGCGACACCTGTAACTCTTTACACTTTTTTTCTAACTTGATAAAAACATACTTCCGTTATGCTATTTTTATGATGATTTCGGAATGATTATGCGCACCCAAAATTTAAATTTACATGATTGATTTCTGTTGTGTTAGTATACTAGCTTCAAGGCTCTTTGTTTCACTATCCAATGATTATGCTGATCTTTCTTTCTCTTACCTTCTGTAGATGAACTATGAAGACTTTTGTCATCAGTTGGCTAACTGTTAATTGAAATCGACTCTTGAACTTATCAGTGTGCTGAAGTTTCGTACTTGAAAATCATGAATGCTTATATGGATATAATTCTTCAATATAAGATGGTAAGGTTTAAGACTTACATCATGAAGTTGACATAATTATTTGGCCTTAAAATTATATTTATGCTTCACATTGACTTTTCATATATGTGTGTAGTTTGTAAATTTCAGGACAATAGGCTAAAGAGTGATAAATCAAACTAAAGATGAACTGGCTAGCCTGCAATCAGTTATTGTGAAGCTGGTCACACATTTTGATGGACAAATGTAGCATGGGGCTTTACATATTCTATTTTACACCTTTCGAATACTGTTCTTTTTACAGCCTTTAAGTGCTACAATTGTATCCAAGCATTCCGAACACGATGTATAAATATATGAAGAAAATACTCCCAGTCTCAACGCCCGCGCCATCGTCTCGCAGCGGAGTGCGGACAAACCCACTCGTTTTATGCTACATTTAAGAGTCCCATACCTTGGTGAGCTATTAGAAGTATATACCATTATTATCCGACTGAAATTCATTATTTTGGATAAGTAATTTTTCTTTCTTTCAAAAGACATAATTAAATGCAGGCGTTTCTATAGTATGGCCAAAATTATTGGAGTACCAACTTTAAAATATACAACTTGTACTAGAATCAAGGTTATAAATAGCGTGAGGCCTTGGCGTGGCGGCGTGGCCAAGTCTCACGCATTTGCGAGCCATGACGAGTCATGGCGTTTTTAAGACGTGACTTAAAGCGGCACAGAATATAAAAATATTTATAAATTTATATATTTATATCATATTACAAATATATTGAGTTTACAAAAAGTGTCATACATAAGGAATAAAGTCAAAAAACTATCTTTGTATGTAATCTTTTTCATTTCTATATAAAAATACTTTTTTATCGAAATTGAATTCAAAAAAGCCTCCACGCATCACGTTTTATCGCGTCTTATCACGTTTTTCACTCTTCATCTCACGTCAAGCTTTAAGCCCAAGCTTTGATCTATTGCGTGGCGTGGAGGTCACGCCTCGCGCTTTTACGAGGTCTTTGCGAGCCCTTTGCGCGCCTTTTAGAACCATGACTAGAATAGTGATAAGCGCACATTATCCAAATTTGAGAAAAATAGTTGCATCCCCAAGACATATTTTTACTTTGAGCCCATCAATATAGTTCATGATGTATAATCTAAATTAACGAGAGTATACAGTATTTAACTAATCTTGAAAATAATATCAAAAATAATACAATTATGTTGTATAAAATGGGTATCTCGTCCAATTAGGATCTCCATGTTTTGTTCTAATCTATTATGGAGTTTGACTAGATATTTGATAACAAGTTTTTATACTCGCGCTTCGCAGCGGCGTGTTTTGTATTAGATGTTTTTTATTATAAATGTTTCTTTGTCGTTCGGTTATAAATTTGGGTCCTTTTTTTATCTATGCTTAATGTGGATACATTTTACATTGTCTCGGAGCTTAAGATTTTACGTTAGTAACACATAAGTAAAACTGTTATTCGCACTTCGCCGCATAACTATTGGCACTAACTTTGAAATGTGGCATTTCTAACATAAGATCATTTCTCAGTATGTAGTACATATAATAGTTGGTGTTTAGGTTGTATTAAACTTTTTTTGAGTGGATCCATACTGATACAGAGTCTTCATCATTTTCTGTTGTATCATCTTCACTTTGCCTATCTAATGATCAATTTGATAGCTTTATAAAAGGATTCCTTTTTGTTGTACCACATGAAGAATACATAACATACAGTGTACACTCATTCTTGTCCACCAGGCATCTGTGTAATGGGAGAGTTGAGTTTCAATCAAATTCAGTTAGCATTTTTTCACACAAGATCTCAATCTGATCTGATATTTTAACAAAATAAAAATGGCGGTAGTGTCACCTCTAGCGAAATATAAGTTGGTATTTTTGGGGGATCAATCAGTTGGTAAAACAAGTATCATTACAAGATTCATGTATGACAAATTCGATACCACTTATCAGGTACGTACTAACTTATTTTAGATCCTATCATCCTCTCTTTATATTTCTGTCTACAATTCATGTTTTTAGAAAATCAAGTAATTATGATTGTCATTATTAGATAATATTGACTAAATATATTTGTACTTATCACTCCACAATTATAGGAGTTGATATACTCTATCACTCCAC
>BQNB010137296.1:0-17874 GCA_026074375.1 Tanacetum coccineum
TCTTGTTGATTTTTAGACTTATATATATATTTTATATTTTATTATATATTATATATATTTACAGTGTGAAAACCACCAGTCACGTACATTAATTTGTAATATAGGAAGCACGGGTTGTAATGCAAAGTAATCACAAGCCTTTGCATGGTCATAAAGTAGACCATGCCCGTGAATAAATTCCTGTTGAGGGGTCAAGTTTCCTTTTTGACGGAATACATGCCTTTAAGATGATGATCGGGTTGCTATCTGAAATAATAGCAAGTCATTTGGCATGTTTTGAAAACATTTGAACTTCTGTTCGAACTTCATTTACAGCCTCGTATCATTATTGAATGACATTTCTAAGACCGTAAATGTTATCGATTTTCAGAAGACATGCCATTATTACCTCTTTTTATGTTTTTCTTAATTTTTTTAATTTTTTCTTTGGTTTTATGAATATTATATTTTTGTATTTTCTTTTTATAAAAATTTTCAGAAAAATGAAAAATCTTTTTGGTTTTTATGGTTTTAATATATATACATATGATACTGGATATTTGAATAGGTACCACCACTATTCATCAACTTCATTTGCTAATTGTTTGAGAGTCTCCAGCGTAAAACTCCGCATTCCTAGCTTGTTGATAAGAAATTCAATTCTTTTCTTGCAAGGGCTTTTATGAAGATGTCCGCCAGTTGATACTCCGTATTAACAAAGTAAAGTTCAATCACCCCATTCTCAACATGCTCCTTGATAAAGTGAAATCTGATGTCTATATGCTTCGACCTGGAATGTTGAACATTGTTAGAGCTTAAGGCAATAGCGCTTTTGTTATCACAGTACATTGGAATTTTATTGAATCCAAAGCCATAGTCGGTAAGCTGTGATCTCATCTAAAGGATTTGAGCACAACATCCTGACATAGCAATTTATTCATCTTCCGTACTGGATATCATAGTGCTTTTCTGCCTTTTTGATGACCAGCTAACAAGTCTATCTCTCAAGAACTGCATACTACCAGATGTGCTACGGCGTGTATCTTGACAACCAGCATAATTCGTATATGCAAATGCTGTTAGTGCAATTGAGAAATCCTTCGGATACCATAGTTCCCGATTGATGGTTCCTTTTAGATACCGAAAGATCCTTTTGACCGCATGTAAGTGTTTTTCAGTAGGCCTAGCCTGATACCGGGCACACATGCATATAGCAAATTGTAGGTCAAGTCTATTGGCTGTGAGATAAAGGAGGGTGCCAATCATGCTACGATAGTGTGATGGAACAACTGATTTCCCTTCTTTATCCCCATCTAGTTTGGATTTCTCCACCATGGGACTATCCACTGGGTTATAAGAGTCAAAACCGTATTTTTTTAAAGATTCAAGGGCATATTTTGACTGGTTAATAAAGATGCCTCTGGGATTTTGAAAAATCTGTAGTCCTAAGAAAAATGAGATTTTGCCCATCATTGACATCTTAAATTTTGAACACATGATTTTAGCAAATAGGTCACAAAGTTCAGGTGTAGATGCAGCAAAGATAATATCATCGACATATACTTGTACCAGAAGTAATTCTTTGCCTTCCTTACGGATGAACAGAGTAGGATCCACTGAGCCTTTGGAGAAGTCTTGGGATATCAGGAACGAAGACAACATGTCATACCACGCGCGTGGAGCTTGTTTCAACCCATAAAGAGCTTTCTTTAGCTTGTATACGTGATTGGGGTTATCTGGATCCACAAAACCGTCCGACTGGCTTACATAAACCTCTTCCCGTAAATTACCATTCAGAAATGCAGTCTTGACATCCATTTGGTAGACGACCATGTTCATGTGAGCGGCAAACGCGAGAAAAATCCTTATAGCCTCTAATCTTGCAACCGGAGCAAAAGACTCTTCAAAATCAATTCCCTCTTCTTGACGGTAACCACGAGCCACTAATCGAGCCTTGTTCTTTAGAATACCTCCCAGTTCGTCTAGCTTCACTTTGTAGATCCACTTCAAAGTAATAACCATAACTTTGTCTGGTCGGGGTACGAGCTCCCATACTTCAAGGCGTTCGAACTCATTGAGCTCTTCTTGCATTGCTTCGATCCAGCAGGATTGAGTCAAAGCATCTTTATACGTCTTGGGTTCAACAGCAGTGAGGAAAGCATCGTAGTAACAGAAAAGAGCTTGCTCATGTAATTGTAGCCTTGTGGAAACTGGTCTAGCGAGTTCACCGATTATGTTTTCAAGTGGATGATCCTTAGTCCATTTGCTATTATGTTCAGAAATTTGGTGATCAGGATGCACAATTGTATGAATAGAATCCGTTGATGAAGATTGATCAGAAGGAACTTCTGGAATTGGGATACCAAAGTACGGATCATTACCCATATGTGCAACTTCAATATCATGATTGTCTTCTTCAACATCGTTAGGAATGACGGGAGGTTGAGTTTCGGGTGTTGTTTGAGAGTTACTTGGTGATGGTGCATCTTGGTCAACTGTTGTTGAGGAAGGTGAACCGGTTGATACAGCGAGAACTGGAGCAACTACTTCATCAATTGGAGCAATGACTTCAGGGGCTGGGAGATCAACACTTGGTGGAGGAGTGAGTAATTCATCAAACAGCGGTTGAAACAATATATCCTAATCAGTTCTTGAAGGTGGTACAAACGGTGTTGAAGGAGGAGGGTTTGGCACGAGTCCTGAACTGATTGTTGCAGGAGTCATTTCATGAAGTGCGGGTCCTGAACTGCTGTGTTCAGAAGCCATTGCAGTCAGCTCATCAAAATCTACATGAATTGTCTCAATGATTCGTCTGGTACGTCGGTTGTAAATTCGAAATGCTTTCTTTGTGGGAGCATAGCCAATGAAAATACCAATATCAGCTTTTGGTTGTAACTTACCCAAGTTCTCACTATCATTTGTCGGATAGCAGAGTGCACCAAATACATGGAGAAACGATAAGTCGGGAGGTTTGTCATGTAAAAGCTCATATGGTGTTTTGCCATGACGAAGGCGTATGATGGAACAATTTTGGGTGTAACATGCGGTAGCAACTGCTTCTGCCCATAAAAATAACAGAGCTTTTGCATAAATCAACATTGTGCGGGCAGCTTCAATTAGCGTACGATTTCGTCTTTCAACGACACCATTTTGCTGTGGAGAGCGAGCAACAGATGTTTCATGAGAGATGCCAACCTTCTCATAATATTCACGCAAAGTTTGATTAACAAATTCAGTTCCATTATCTGTTCTGATGCGTCGGACAGGTACTTTAAGCCGCACTTGGATCATCTTGAGAAACTTGATTATGAAATCTGGAGCTTCATCTTTTGACCTTAAGCACTTAACCCATGTAAATCGAGAGTAATCATCAACAATGACGAGGATGTACTTCTTTCCATTAACACTTGCGACACGCATTGGTCCACAAAGATCCATGTGCAAAAGATAGAGTTTTTCTTGGTTGGTGTCTTCAGATTTTGGTTTTTGGGGTTTCTTCTTGCTTTTTCCCATTGCACATGCAGAACACAAATGGTCCTTTTCAAACTTTAGCTTAAGGAGACCTCGAACAAGACCATGTGTAGCTAAATGGTTCATTGCACCAAAGTTCAGATGAGACAGGCGTTGGTGTCATAGCCAGGACTTAGTCTTTGAGGCCTTTGACAAGAGACATATAAGCTGAGACAACATCATATCTCTAAGAACAGAGTATACCATTGTTGCCTAGGAGATCTTGAATAGATCAACACCGTTCAAGATAACGAATGAAGCATGTGTGTTTGACGAAAAGCACTCAAAGGTTGATCACAGAATCTCCTAACAATAATGAATTGTTCCCAAGTCCTTCTACGTAGTAAACCCTTAATATCGTAACATTCCCAATCTGATAATCACCATATCCAATATTCTTTGGCCACATTGAACTTTCCATTTTCCGAATTTACAGTACCCAAAAATTTATTGACGACAATTGGTGAGCTAAGAGCGATTCAACCGGTCATATGCTTGGAGCTGTGGAGTCCAATACCCAAGAATAATTCAGACACCTTGCATGTCATCAAAGAGAGGAAGAATGTGAACATCGGAAACTATGGATCCCATAAGATCGACTGGGTTCCTTTGTTCCTTTTTGTTAGCAGATACATATTTAAGAACCTTAGATTTGCTAGTAGAAACATTAGTTTTAGATTTCCTAGGTTTTCGAGAGTAAACCAATGTTACGATAGGTTTAGGTATTTCATTATCTAGAACAGTTAGTTTCCTAAGGGGCACTTCAGTAGTTGTGGAAATCCTAGTTAAAGGGCACACATTTCCTACTATAGTGAAGATCCGACCAGTAGGTCTTTAGATATATCCAATATTTGTAAACACCTTTTCTGTTGGTTTCTAAACTTTTCTCTTTGAACTTTTCTTAATAGATTTAGATTTTACACGAGCATTCACATTATTGATAAAATCAAAAACACACAAATAATGATTATCATAAAGCATACAACCATTACACTTAACACATTTAAGTTCAGAATTCGCATTAAGCTTAGAATGCTGCACATTAGCAGTTCCTTTAGGTGCAACAACACACTCTTTATTTTTCAAACTAGATTTAACTTTCCTAGGGTGAGCTTCAACTTTATTCTTCTGAGTACTACTTGGTGTTTGCTGAATCTTATCTTTCTATTTATTGCTTGAAGGCTGTGATCCACTAGCATTAGTAGAGGGTTTTACTCTTGTAGAAGACAATATAGGTTTGTTAGAAACTAGGTTTGATGTTGAGGCTATTTTTGTGATTGTGTTTCCTGAGGATGTGAATGGCTTAGTGAATCTAACTCTTTTGTCCTTGTTCTTTGGGGTTACAGCTACTAATTTTCCATCAGTATTGTTGATACTAGGGCAGGTTTTACTGATGTTTGTAAGCAACTCTTAAATTAGTTTAGCATACCTATAGGCAGATTCTAAGGAATGATCTAGTAGATATTTTGATTTAACCTGTTCAACTAGATCCCTAAGAACGGTAGCTTCTTCCTGAGTGTGCTTAATATAGGCAGAGTGAGCTGTCTTTTTATTCAAAAATTTAGGGGTTATTGGTTCCACATCAATCTTAAGCATCTCTGGATCAATAGTATGTTTCGTAACAACATTATCAACTAGAGCTTTTCCTTTAAGTTTCCTTAAGTCATCCTTGAGAGCTGTAATTACCAAAACTTTTTCCTGAAGACTAGCATTTAAATCAGAGATTTCCACAGACTTTAGATTGACTTGATTAATTAAATCATCACATTGTTCTTTTGATCGAATACGTGCTGGTTTAATCGAGTCATAAAGTTGCTTATAGGTCTGTTTCAAATGCTCATTCTCAGCAATAAGCTTTGACACCCTATGATCCAATTCAATATTTATTGTTTCAATCTCCTCTAAGTCCTTTTTAATCTTATCCTCATTCATTTTTCCACTTAGAGATTTAATTCTCTCTTTCAACTTCTTTATGACCGTGTCTTTCTCTTAGGACTGAGCTTTCAATTCATTTAATTCAAACAATTGATCAAAACTTGGAGCACTTTGATTTGAAACAGAATTGTCCCTTTGAAAAATTTCCTGATTAAGTTGAGTATCAACTTCTAAAGAGATGCAATGTTTTTCAAGAGTGGTAAAACTTTTGAACAGTTTATCGTAAATCTCTTTTTCAATGAAATCCTTTTGAAGCTCAGTCTCAAGTTTGAGACACTTTTCACATTCATGCACGTTCTCATAAGCACTATCCATAGAAGAATTCACAATTATGTTCACAATATCTTTGCTTATTACTTGTTCCAAGAGTCGTTCATTTTCGTTCAAAACTTGATTCATTTTAACTTCAAATGTTTTTGACTCTAAACGATGTTGTTTCACAGCCTGTTCCATTTGATAAAAGACATTTTGGACTTCAAAAAGTTCATCAATCAAATATTGATCGAATGTATTAAATAAGTTCTTCAGATCTTTTACAAATGGAATTATTTCATCGCTAAAACAAGCTTCTGTATGTTCGAACCCCCACGAGCCCTCAGTGATAGCTTTGGTTGTGGTTCTTTCTTTGACAACCACGTCAAAACCAGCAAGATGGTGTTTAAGTTTCTTCAAACTTGTATTAACCATGATGACTTTAGGAAGTTCTTTTGGAACCTCAACTTTGGTGGGTTTACTAGAAAGAGTGGGTTCTGGAGAATTCATAAAATTCTGAGACCAAAAGGCTTGTTCAGTAGATAATTCAGTTTGTGGAACAAACCGTGTTTCAAAATCTTGAGAAAGTTGGTTAAGAACATCATAATCGACTGGTGTAGGTAAGTAATTACTTTCTTTTCTACATCATGGATGCCTTTGTTTTAAAAGCATTTTTGAACGACTCTCTTCAGCAAGCATTAGCGTCTCTTCGGAGTCAGGAATCACAATAGCACTAGTATTCTTAATGACATTACCATCATAAAGCTTTAGTTCCAACTGTTGAGCTTTCTTCAGATAGAAAGGATTTTGAAAACCTAGAGCTTGTTTAGTAGTATAATCATAGAAAAACAGAGGTTTCGTCAACATGTGAACAGTTTATGCAGATTGATCTCTTTTAAAAACAATATTATCTAGCTGTTTGATCCTCTTTTCTAAAGCAATCTCTCTATCGATGTTCCTAGATTCTTCTTTCTTAAAATCATTTTTGAGAAGAGTAACTGTTTGCATTAAAGATTCCTTTTCTTTTAAATGTTCCAAAAGAGTTTGTTTAAGACGATCAATCTCTACAGACTGTGCACTTGAATCTGAAATGTTATTATTACTCTTTAAATCAACATTTTGTCCTTCTTTCAAAACTTTAACTTGTTCCTTATATCTTTCAAGCTCAGCAGTTAAAGTATCATTGACACTTTTATTTTCCAGATTTATCTTGGTACAATTAACAACTTAGGTTTTTAGTTGTTTAATCACAGATAATATCAGTGCATCTTGTTGTGCAAAGGAGTTAGAATTCTGAACAACTTCCTGTTGTGATTCAATCACATACTAAGAATAAGGAATGATATTGTTATCACTAGTTATTTCAGTCTTTGAATGGTTCATAACATTCGACTGTTCAGAAGATGGCATAGCCTGCACAACTTGATTAATCATTTTGTTATTCACATTATCATGATTGTGTACCTCAGCGAGAGCATCTGAACCATAATGAGATAAATTCGCCATGAGAGCAACTTTGGCAGTGTTGAGTTCATCACAACCAGAGTCATATGCATCCAAATCATCAACTTGATAAGCATCATTGTCAGTAATGACAGTCTGTGTGGCTTGACCTTCTAGAATTCTTGGATCTGCCAAAAATGCAAGTTCCTCCTCATGTAGAATTTGACCACTTGCTTGAGCTTGTACCAAAAACACTTTATCCTTAAACCAAGAATCATCTCATTTCCTCTTAGGTTTAGTGCACTGTTTAGACATGTGTCCTTCCCCTTTGTAGCTGTAACAAATAAAAGTCCTTTGTTTCCTAGAGTTGCTTCCACTTGCTCCTGGAGTGTAGGTCCTAGTTATACCAGCATCAAAAGAAGTTTGGCTCCCATGAATTGGTTGTAAGGTTACTCTCCTATCATTAATGGTAGCTTGTTGCCCAGGGTTTGATAAATTCCTCAGCTGGTTATTGGTAGTAGGATAGCGAGAAGTGACAACAGTAGTCAAGAAAGACATCATGTGATTGATGGCATCAATGGGATCATCACCTTTCTGGAACACTAGAAGAATTAGACATGAGTCTAGTTGGGGAAATTCAGGTTGTTGGTTAATTGTGGAAGCATATTCTAATTGAGGGATGGATGATGGTGGAGAATAAACGTTGTGGTGAATTGATGATTGATAATAATTGGATGGATAAGTGATTGAAAGAGGTGTTGATGATTGATTGTTTGAGTATTGTTGAGACTGATAAGGTAAACCATGCTATGGATACTGATATAGTGAAACTTGTGGTTGAAATTGAGAGTTTTGGTATGAATTTTAATGAGTTTGATAAGGAGACTAGGTCATCTCATGGATTGCAACCAAAGCAAGCGGAGCTGAGTTGCGTTCATGCATTAAACAAACTTCATTTGCATGAAATTCATGTTGTCCGAAGTAAGCATGAAGCTGGTCAATGTTAGTTGTGTGCAAATCCTGAACCACTTTAACATCTGTCACAAATTTGCTCCACTCATGAGGAAGAGTATTCAAAAACTTAGTGTTCACTTGAAATTGTTCCAGTTTCATATTATAGATGTTCATGTCATTGAGTAGCAGTGAAAATCTCAAGTAGAAATCACGTAGTGTTTCCCCCTTCTTATAAGTAAACTTATCGAATTCATCATAAAGCTTATACTCTCTTTCCTGTTTCGTCAATGAAGTTCCTTGCATGAGAAGTTGAATTATTTCCTAATGTTCATTGGCGATTTGATGATTGCTAACAAGTGCATAAACCTCTGGTAATCCTTGGAGAATGATATTTGTTGCCTTGACATCACAATCAGCTTGAATTGCTTCTGTGGCGGATAGCTCAGAATATTTCTTTGGTCTAGTCACTCCATTCTCCTCCATCGTAGGCCATATGAGTGGACCATTTTTAACGGATTTAAGTATCATTCGTCCATGTTGTCTATTCATCATATATAGCTCCATTCTGCTTTTCCAAGAATCATACATATCCTTTTCCAACATAGGTGGACGATTGTCAACACCCGAAAGAATCGCTTTGTCAGCAAGAGTCGCCATTGATAAATTAGTATGATAAAAGATTACTGCTGGATCGAGCGGTGATAGAAAGTAATTGTGTTTTAAGGTGTTGTCTTTTGTGTGTTCTAAGTCTTGAAATTACACGGGATTTTACAATTCTTGACAAAACCAGGAAAACAAGTGAATGTTTCAAGGGATTTTACAAGTCACAGAAATACACCGTATAATCTTGTTTAAGTGATTTGAGTTTTAAAGCTTTTAGTTGCGAATTCGGTAACCAAATGGAAGTTGCAAATTCAGTTCTCAAAGAAAAGTTACGAATTCGATTGCTACTGAAAATCTGCAAATTCGGTTGCTTCAGGAAAATTGTCAATTCAGTTCTCAAAGAAAAGTTGCGAATTCGGTTGACAAAGAGAAGTTGTAAATTCGATTGATACAGAAAACTGCAAATTCAGTTGTCGCTAACAACTGCGAATTCGGTTACTACTGCGACACTGTGAATTCGGATACTGAAGAAACTGCCAATTCGGTTACAACTAAAACTGCGAATTCGGTTACAACTAAAACTGCCAATTCGGTTACAACTAATACGAAACTCAAAATCTTTAAAACACAAAAAGACACCTTTTTGATCATTTTTTCCTAAATTTTCTTGTACAACTAGTATTACTAAACCTATAGGTACCTTAAAAATGCAAACTTTATGGTTTTTAAGCCAAAAATTTCAAAATCAAGATTTGTACTTTATAAGGTTTTCGAAAACTAAATGTGTAACAAAAATGTGTTTTTCTTTGATCCAAAGCAAATACACCTATATCCAAAGATACTAGATCAAATTTACCTAGGTAAATGACCTTTTAGTGTACAAAGAAGCTTTGAAAACAAAAAAAAAGAAGAAAAGGACGTACGGTTTAAGAAAGGAAACGAACCAAACAAAAACACAAAAACTAAGCAAATCACTCCATGGCTTTTGATACCAATTGTAGGAACTAAGTAATCTTTGATATATATAAGAACTAGAGAGATAAAGTGGAAGGAAGTATTTCTAATGAGAGAAAGTAAAGGAAAAGAAATGCATTAAGTGTGTGTAAAATACAACCAACCAACACCCTCTCCAAGGCATGGAGAGGGTATTTATACCACCTAGTGGCCGGCCATGGATTGCCAATGGGCTTTCCATGGGCCTTTTGGCCCACTTAGTTTACTAAACATTACATTTTCTAACTACGGGCTTTGACTAATTATTATTAGAAGTGACCGATACTTTTCGTATTTCTAACAGCAAGGATCAGATGAAAAAGACGGTGCGCAATGAACAATTAGATACAACCCGTGTGCATCGCACGGGTCTGAATGCCTCGTGAATTATAAAGACACGCAACACAACATTAATGTTTATCCAACTAAAATGCAACCATGGTTACACCACTTAAAATTTTGATGTCATCTTTAGTAATATGTATAGACATTTATGTGTATGGGTGATTTTAGGGTTTTTTATTTATTACTTTATATTCTACCAAAAATGTAGGTCATTATTTGCAACACAACAAGGAACTAATCATTTCATGTTTACTTTGCATTCTAGAGAGAAGTTTTCTCAAAGGTCAAAGGTATCAAAATAGATGGAGAATGAGTTGAATATATAAACTTTCATTTGTAACCATTGTGTTTTACAACATTGTTTACTTCTTAATGTTATGTTGATTTTTGTTATGTTCGGTTCTGAGGCCACGCTTATGAGTAAAAACGTTTTCGAGCCATCTCCTACCCGACCTTTAAAAAGTCTGATTTAAGGTGTTGGGACAAATAAGATGAGAAGGATGACAATGGAAAACCTCGAACCGTGATACATTTTAAAATTAAGTATATGGTTGGAACCTGGAAACTCAGTTTCACAATAAGGAATTGGAATTTACGTGGGTTAGCTTATTTAGAAAGTCTCATGTTCTAAGAGTTACTTCTTACGCTTAATTACTATTTGCTTTTTCTAAAATTATAAAAAGATGAAAAAACGAAACTCGGTTTCTGAGCCAAGTGTAGAACCCGTCAAGACCTTTTGAGACCCCTAAGCAACATAACCCGTGCAGGTGCACGAGGTCGGCTCTCCTCTTTTTCTTTCTTAACATATTTTACAATGTGGAAACATAGACCGGTAAGTACTTGCCAAATCTTTTAGCTGATGACATGGGTTATGATGTCATTACATATGCCCAGGTACTAAATCATTAAACTTTGACTATTACGGGCATTCAAACCTAATGCGTGTGACTGGCGGCTTATTGCATATGCTTATTGACACTAAAATTAGTAGATATGGAGTTGTTAACAAATACTTAGGAATGCTTAGAGCACAGAAGCACTTGCATAAAAAATACCAAACACCCTTATTGCTAATTTATAGGGAATGAGTCATATTTTTGAGGTGGTTTCAGTATGGGAAAGATTGCTCAATTTATTTATTTTGACTTCAGGCTAGATTTTAAAAACTTATTAGCATAAATCGCTTAGAATGCTAAATGTTGAACAACACATATTGCTTGGGTTAGGGTTATGAATTTATGGTTGAGTTTTCACAGATTGATATTCGTTCACAAAATGATATCTGCATTGATTTTTCAGCGTTCAAGTATGTTTCTAATCTAGATAGATTGAGACCTTTTTAGGCAGAGAAATGCACTCAAACATCTTATTTCTAGCTGTATAAGGCATACAAGCTATAAAGTGCCCCATTATGTGGTTCGCTAGATAAAAGAAAAGGTATCTCATATGTGGTGGTATTAATTTGTCAGACCTTTTGTCTTAAACACCTTGGTTTTATACATTATCTTTAGAAAGCAATAATTAGTCGATTTATATCCCATCGTACTAAAGTATTTGTTCATTTTTAAAAATTCTAGTTTTTCTAATCAATTATTCAAGATTAAAAAGAGTTTTAAACAAAGTTTGATTGAGTTTACCATAATATTTAAAGTTATTATTACAAATTTTAAAGCGCTAATTAAGTAGTTAAAAGTGAAACAGCCATTAATAAAAAGTACGATAGGTAAAACATTTATTATTATATTTTTCTTAGACTGTTTTTTAAAGCAAATTTAAACAGACGACTAATACATTCTCGCTCAAGCACTCCTCTCACTTTCGTTGTTACAGGACTTGAACACATAACTTTTTGATTGATGCCGAGTGACAATTGTTACACCCAAACATATTTTTTGTTAATTTCGGCCTTTAATGATCCAGCGAATTTCTATTGAACCAACCGAATTAACTTAGGTTTTTAAAACATTGCCTTATTGTATACTTTTACTTTCTTAAAAAGCATTTACCGAAAACACGTTTACGAATATTTCATAATTCTACAAATGTGCGATGGAAACGACGTAGTTTAGCTATGGCCCGAATTTTAGCCAATATAGGCCCGAATTTTAGAACAATTACGGGTCGTTTAGTTGGTGAAAATTATCTCATTTTCCAAGAAATTTTTTCATGTGACAAGAAAAATATTGAAAATCCGTTTAGTCGCATTTTTCAACATTTTTCAAAAAAATGGAATTCTCATTTTTATTTTTTTCAACATTTTAACATAAAAATTAAAAAGTCCATTCTATCATTCTCACTTTTTTCATTTTCATTTTCTTCTCAATAAAAATAAAAAGGATCTATAAGACATCAAATATACACCATTCTAACTCTAATCTCTCGTGTCATACTCCACCATCCATTCTAACTTATTATTAAAAAAATTGGTTTATTCATACGTTTTTGTCCGTTTTTATATGTTTTCATCTGTTTTTATGAGTTGTCATCCGTGTAACAATCCGCATTTTTACGCCATATTACGTCAATAAATATTCAACTAATTATGTTAAATTTTTACGCGTTTACTTTTAATTTTCAATGTTTGGTTAAATCGCGTAAACTAAAAATCAACATTCAACGTAAACGGACATCAAACAAATTAAAGTTTACGTCAAGCAAGTGTTATATAATTATTACGAGGATAATTTATAACTTTTCATGTTTTATTTTTATTGGTTACGTAAAACGTCTACGTTTCGCAATAAAATGCATTTAGGCATACACGGAAGCACCTATACCTATCTATACTCAAACAAATACCCACTATTATACTCAATACCAAAAATTTAATTATTTTACAATCTTATAAACCACATGGCCGGTTTACATACATACACACACTTAATAAAATATAAACTCTCCACTAAAGGCTTATGATCTAGTTAATAAACCAACACATGCACCTAGATTACAACTTCTCATAAATTGGCTAATCAAGGTACCTTCCCCTCCTAAAGAGGAGGAGAGGTCTTACACAACCTTGTACCATTACCACTTCCTAACCCTTATTTTGTTAATGGTTTTGAAGAAATACTTGCATTATAAATAAGACCTCCAAGTAAACTCTTAATACTCTTTCATTTAGCAAGTAATTAAAACACACATTTCTCTCTTCTTCTCCCTATACCTCATGGCTCACAAACAACATTTAGGGTTTCTCGTAGCTTGATTTTTAGCAAGATTATAAGTATACAAGTGTTCTTAGGTATAATATCTAAGGTGTATCAAGGTGGTTTGGAAGCTTGGGTGTTGATTTTACAAGGTTTATATCAAGAAGAAAATTAGGGTTTTCATAAGAAATTAGGGTTTTCTTGGAAGTATTTAGGGATAAGTACTTGGGTTTGATTAGTGTATCATCTTTCTACATCTTCATTAAGGTCTAAACATAACCCTAATCTCTTTAAATTATTCATTTCATATTTTATATCCTTGTTATTATGTTAATCACCACCTAGGGTTTGTTTTTATGGTTTATAAAATATTACAAGTATATATGAGATTCTCACGCTATAAATAAACTAATGTAATTCCGTATTTGTCGCCATATTTTAAGGCTAACACAAGTCCTAAGAAGGTTTTAACACTCTTTCATTTGCAAGTAAACTATCAAACACTCTCTCCTTTTCCTAGCAAAAAAACCCACAGCTCATATATAGTTTTTAGGGTTTCCATAGTTTTCAATTTACAAAGACTTCAAGCATACAAGTGTTCTTAGGTATAGTATCTAAGGTATATCGAGGTATATTGGAAGCTTGGGTATTTTTTTATCAAGGGTTTAATAAAAAATAAATTAGGATTTTCTAACTAGGGTTTACTATTTGGGGTTTGATTTTGTGTTCATCATCTTCCTACACTCTTCTAAGGTCTTCATAAACTCTAATCTCTTCAAATTATTCATTTACATATTTTATATATATGTTATGTTGTTAATCACCACCTAGGGTTTGTTTTATGAGTTTATAAAATAAATGAGTATGATCATGGATTCGAATATATAATTATCTATGGTGAAATGATGTTTAAAATGCAAGAACATACTTATTATAAGTGTTGGTTAATTTATAGATTTAGTTTATAAATTAAATTGTTGAAAGTTTATAATTTTATATATAAATTATTATGAGGACAAGTTACTTGGACATAAAATGATGGACACAATTTAAAAGACCTAAAATGTACCAAAGATGTGATATAAATTAACTTGGAGGACTTGTACAAATTTAACCAAGTAATAATTTATAAAAACGAGTTTATGCTTTATATATATATATACGAACTGTTTTGAGTATTCTGTTTAGATTCGAAATTTTATAATTTTTGGAAATATTTTATTAATATAGTACATTTCATAAGGAATCCAAGCATATAAGGAACTCGAAAAACGAAGAAGTTATGATATTTACAAGATTACGACAATTAAATATATAAAAGTGTTTTTATAAAAGTAGTTTTATAAAAACTGGCACTGTTTCAGATATGGTAAAAATATATGGCTATTTTATGAAGATAGTACATGTTATGAGGATTACAAGCATATAAGGAACTCGAAAAACGAAGCTATAATGAAGGAGATACGATTTTTGAAAGATTTAAAGTTATAAAAATAGTTTTATAAACACATTTTGAATTTATTGTTTTGACACAAATTTTTATAAATACAATGAGTATTTTATTTACGATTCTATACATACAATGAACAAGCGAAACGAAGTTAAAATGAGTAAGTTATGAGTTTTTAAAAGATTTCGGATAAATAGAAATTATAAAACTAATAAATTTTTATAAATAATTTTCTGTAATTTTTATAAGAATATAACAATCTGATAGAAATATAAAAGGGTGGTTTACGAGTATTTTTGGGTCCGTTTGGGCTATAAAAACCTTAAAAAATATTGTAGTATCATTTATATACGTTTTTAACTTTATAAATATTATTTTATAAAAAAATTAAACTATTTATATAATATCATTATATAAACAATGAAAATATTAAATCAAGTATTATTAATAAATAATCAATTGTTGGACAAAGATAGTATTTTATTTTACAGATACAAATACGTAGACATTTATTTAACAAATACGATTTAAATATTGTTTCGATTTTTTAAATTAAACAAAAACTATTAGGTGGTGGTGTAACTTTATAACTTGTAATGTTGTATTTATATTAAATGCATTATACTTATACGGCCTACAATTAATTAGGTTGCATTCGGATTCTGCGAGATATTTCACGTACTTGATTTATATAATCAATCCATTCACTTGAGGTGAGTTCATAGCCTTATTTTCATACGATTCCAATGATTTATAATTCTCGTGATCAGAAACATGCATTGTTTTACATATGGACACAAGTACACTTTAAACAAATTACGAGTTTGCCTAAGTAGCTATAACCCACTATGCCCATGAATCATGAACTGTTAATTATTGGTAGTAAGCGCGAATCTTATGAATAGATCTATTTGGGATTGACATCCCCGTTCAGGTGAGTAGTGCTCACTAGTTTTGGTGGTACCGAAACGACGAACGTATACCATCTCGGACTTTGGATGTTGCGGGTTGAACAACTACACGGGCACATTATTGGCATTAAATAGCACACATACATGTTGTAGCTTTAGTGTCATGAGCTTAGCGCATGCGTAATTACATTTTGATATATTGTATGTGTTACATGTCTTACACTTTGAAATCTTGTGGTCCCACTTTATACATTACTTAAACCTGTGAATTCACCAACTTTATGTTGACGTTTTAAAGCATGTTTTTCTCTAGTCAATAAGGTACAAGAAACAAGGATACATTGGTGGTCATTATTTTGGAGTCACATTACTATAAAGATTTGTGTGTATTACATTTTGGGAATATCTGTTATGTATTAAAATCTTTACATTTTCAAGGATGAACAAGTTAAGCTTTGGGCTTTTGTAACAAACAAGTTTACGAAATCCAATGTATCATTTTTAAACGACTCATATAGAGGTCGTTCTCATATCTTGTGTTATTGAACTATGATTTAACACTCTCAGACCCATATTACGCTACGACCCTATTTGGGGGTGTTACACTCGATATAGTGTTGAACACTGGAAGAATCTATGGCCAAAGCAAGATCGCATCAGAAGGCAGAAATAGCAAAGGGACAAACCTGAAGAAGTTTACTCAGAATCAAAGATTTTTGAAGTAATCAGAACTTCATATGAATTGGGTCATGAGCATAAGTTTATAACAGAGATCATTATGAAAAGATCTTATGGAAGTCTTTAGGGATGTAAACAAACTGAACATTTAGTGAACATTTCATGAACCGTCTGGTAAAAAGTTCATTTATGTTCATTTATTTATTAAATAAACAAACATGAACATTATTATACGTTGGTTTAGTTAAATAAGCGAACATGAACAAAAGTTTCGTCTATTCGTTTATATTCGTAAACGTCAAATTATGTGTTCATTAACGTTCGTTTATGGTTATTTATTTTTTTATGTTCGTAAATGATATCTTTTAATTGTATACTTTCAAAACCGGTACGTTTAAACAAGATAACACTTATAAAACAGAATATATGCATAATTTGATAAATTTAATGTTTTTTTTCTACATTTATTTATGTTTGATCGTTTATGTTCGTTTAAGGTTCATTTAGTTTCTTAATGAACGAACATAAACGAACACGAACAACTCATTTTTTTAATAAACGAACATGAACAAGAAAATTCGTTTGTTTAAGCGTTCGTGTTTGTTTATTTGCCCGGTTAAAGTTAAATGAATGAACATGAACAATGCTCCGTTTGTGCTCATCCAGTTTGTTTACAGCCCTAGAAGTCTGGATCCAATCACATAATCAGACTACAAGTATCTTCACAAGAATGACATTAAGGACTTGTACATGTTGTGCATTAATGGCAAAGTAAAGGATTATAGAGAAATTGGGTTCTTAGGATCACTGACTGTCTTTATCAAAAGCTGTGTCATATGGGAAAGAGTACATGATCTACAACTGGGCTTAGAAAGTTACCAACAAAAGGTTAACCTTAATGCTCCAACAATCACATTCCCTGACATTAAGAAGTAGAAACTGATGACCATTACCTCAGAACAAGTAGTTGGGTTGATTTATGAAGAGGGTGATGATATTCGATGAAATACCAAAGTTCTGTGATACAACATTGAGAAAGGTGTTGAGGATAGTGAAAAAGATGAATTTGGATCTGAAGTACAAATATGCAAAACCAATGCCTAATAAAAATTAATGCAAAATATTTGAGGTATTTTGAGGAAGACATCAAAGATCGATTACGACATTGATATCGGATGAGACGATGGGAAATGTATGTGAATGGAAGACCACTCGGATGAAGAAGGGATTGCCATGAATAATCGACCCTTAGGGGGAGATTGTTAGGTTTGAAAAAGTGTCGATTATGATACTTTAGTGGTTTATTTATTTTATAATGTTTAGACAATATTTTATGTATTACAAATAGTCAATGTAATATGGATAAGTGAGTATTAGTTAAAATTACTCACTTACCCAAAGTAGAAGGACTAATTAGCAACAAGGAAATAATGGATAGTGTCCTAACCACACTATAAATACCCTTCCATCTAATGGAAGGGTTAAGGCTTGTAATCTCTCTTCTCCTCCTTCATTTCTTTCTTCTATTTTATAAAATAAAAAATTAGTAAAACTTGCCTTCCTCTCTTATTCTCTATATGCTTAACCAAATTCTAAGTGTGATTCAATATCTTACGACATAACAAAAATACTTTCAAAGTAACCATGATCTATCAATCATAGTTACATGTCA